>CM064531.1:9885615-9961320 GCA_032716605.1 Paralithodes platypus
AACCATGGCCCCTCGTGGAGCCCACCTTGGTCACGTACACCAGACTAGCAAAACACATCACTAACATGGTTATTATACCCTAAATAAGAATAACACAATAATCCATCGATAACCCAACGATATAGCACTTCGTTTGGGTTATATTAGGGCGGTAATACCAGCCAGGCTGGGCAAAATGGAGGCCCCTTGGTTTAAAGGGCTGCGCACACCCACCTAGTAGGCTGGCTGCTGGGAAGAAACTGACTCTCTCTACCACCGCGGGGCCCTCACAGGGATGCTAGGGGGTTGCTAGATGTTTCCACATGTACATCTAACTTATCGGACTTACCAGCCAAAAGACCGGCTCAATTGCGTCATAAACTTATTTTCTAGCAATATAATAAGTCCATATGACGCGATCACGTCATATGTGTTTTTGGTTCACTCTGCCATATGACGCGATCGCGTCATATATGTCTGAGAGAGTTAATTTAAGATTTATGATTGGATATTGGAGATTGGATATTAAATCTTGTAACTGATTTATATGGCTGACATTGTACTAAAGTTACTTAAATAATTTGATGTAATACTATTGTTTCATTAGTGATTAAGCATTTAATTTATATTGTGACTTAACTAAGGCAAAGCAAACTATAATTTTGTTCTATATAATTTAAAGTGAAATCAAAACGGATACAAATCGACCCTGAAGTATTAACCCTTAACTGTCGGTGCGCAACTTATGTCGTGTGAAATAAATTTGGACGAAGTGGCGGTTCACAACTTATGTCGTGCGCCATTTTCAGCACGTAATGTTGCTGAGAGAGAGAGATGAGCGGTGTGAGGAGCCTAGCAACCCTATGACTGCTCACGACCACCGCAGTGGACCAACTGAGGTGCCTCCCACCCTTCCCTCCCCTCTCTCACTCGCTACACAGGGAATTATGTAGGGAAATTACCTAATTACAGGGTTTTGCACTCGTGTTGCACGATCGTTGCAAGAGAACCAGCGGTCGTACAAGGATGGTTAGGGTGTCATTGGAAAGCTCTGTTTATGCCCTTTCAGGGATAGATACTTGTTTTATGCTCTGGGTCTTATTTAGGCATGCAAATGATCACATAAACAACCCTATTTAGGGTAAAAACACCCCGCTGGGCGCTACGGTCCGCTAGACCGCCTAGCCCGCTAATAAGGTGTTAAATGTTAATTTCTTCCATTACTTATTATTTTGTTTAATTGTCAAATACTTTATTTCTGTTTATAAATACAATTTCATTTTACATGTGACTTTTTTATATTCCCTTATCATCTATCATATTGATTAATTAAATGTCTTGCAGTAATAAGAATAAATAAGATAATATGCTAACCAGAGAATAATAATAAATTAAGAGAATAACGAGGAAAGAGAATAAGAGTGAATCATAATCTATAAAGGGTTAATGAACTAAATTAATTATTATAATTATTTTTTTTTTTAAAGAGACAATGAACGGAGGAAGGAAAAACACAGATAAAACAAAAAGGTCCATGTGCCTAAAGGCATCCTCCATTCATAAAATGTTTGTAACAACTGGATTTAAACATTTGTAGATTGTAAGTTTGTGGAAAGCAATTCGAGGGAAGTGAATTCCAAAGAGTAGTAGTTCTAGGGATAAATGAATTTTGATAAGCAGAAGTTCTGCATTGTGGAGGAGAAAGTGTAAATTCATGGGAGCTCTCAGCTGCCCTAGTTCTATGGGGAAAGATGTGCCGAGGCGGCACAATTGAAGCAAGTTCCTCAGAACAATTGCTGTGAAAATATCTGTAGAATAATGCAAGGGATGCAACGTTTCTTCGTATGGATAATGTAGGAAGGTCCTGTGTGATTGCAGGGTTATTGATTAATCTAATAGCTTTATTTTGAATTTTGTCCAACTGCCTCAATGCAACCACTCCACTTCCACTCCACAGAGGTGAACAGTAATCCATCTGAGAACGCACATGACTTTTATATATTACGGCCAACTGCTCGTCAGTGAAGAATTCTCGAACTCTGTACAGGAGTCCCAGTTTTTTAGAGGCATTCTTAGCAATGCTTCTAACATAATGTGTCCAGCTCAAGTTAGTAGTTAATGTTACACCGAGAATGTCAATACTAGGGGAAGTGGGAATATTTACATCATTAACAAATATATGGGAGTCAGTGAGATTCTGTCTTTTAGAAAATTGAATGTACTTGATTTTCTGTGCATTAAAGGAAACTAGATTCTTTTGTCCCCATTCTTCAATTCTAGAAAGGTCCTGGTTCAGAGAAATTACAGTGCTTATTTTTGAATTTATAAGATCGGGTTGGGTGAAAGAATTGGTAAATGTGAAGGAACTGTGGAGTGTTTAGTCATCTGCGTAGGAATGTATTGGATTATGAGTGGTAGATATGAGATCATTGATATGAATGAGGAACAGAGTTGGGGCCAAAACTGATCCCTGGGGAACACCAGCATTTATTGAGTGAAATTGAGAATAAAGGCCATCTACCATTACACATATTTTTCTGTTATGAAGATAAGAAGAAATTAGTGGAACTAATGATGCAAGGCCGTAGTGTGACATCTTCGACAATAAGGATTGATGCCAGACTCTATCAAATGCCTTTGATATATCCAGTGCTATTGTATGTGTTTCACCATGTTGGTCTGTAGCTTGGTTGATTTGATGCGTAAGAAGGCAAAAATGTCTGCAGTTGATCGACATCGTCTAAAACTATATTGCCTATCACTGATTAATTTATTATTCTCAAGATGCTTAACCCTCCCGCATCTATAGGACGCGATCGCGTCATAACGCCACCCCTCCAAGAGTGCTCGTATGACGCAATCGCGTCATAATGCCACCAGTAAGTTAGAAATATTCGCCCAAAATAAGTTTATGACTCGATTTTGACTCAATTTGGACTGGTAAGTTAGACATCAGTAAGTTACAAAAGGAAGTATCTAGCAACCCCATAGCGTCCCTCTCTGAGGAGCGCGGGCCTCTGTAAAGTCAGTAGTTTCCCGGCCCCCAGACTGTGAGGCAGGGTCCCGGCCCTTTAAATTCTGGGCTCCCTCCCTCTGGCCCACCATGCCTAGCTATAGGCAGGCAATTATGGATTATTTCATCTACCCAGTGAAAGTGTTTAGTGAATAATTCGAACTATATATGTATATAAGATGTTACTTGTGACTTTTGGTGACTGAGGGGAGTGAATCTTGGTTAACCCCTTGTGTATTGATGCAGTTTTGTCTAGGTATGATTGATGACTTTACACTATTTTTTGCTTGAAAGACAAATATATTTATCAATAAATACTGCCTACGAAATAAATACATTATAATCACGAAGATGTCACAGGAATGCTTACAGGAAGTATGGTAAGTACTCTATGGAATTTTAGTTATATTACAGTATATTATTATATATATATATATTATATATATATTATATATATATATATATATATTATATAGCCTATATACAGTATATAACAGCCCCAAGGTCCCGAGCAAGCCCAAGGCCCATAATCGAGTATTTATATTATTATTATATTTTGTATTTTATTTAAATATTTATATATTTGATTTATTAGTTTTTATTCATTTTATTTTATTTATTTCATTTTATTTATGTTTATTTTATTTATTATATATATATATACCGTATATATTTGTTTTGTTATTCCTGTTCCCCAGGGTGTCTAGCAGATCAGCCCCAAGGTCCTGAGCAAGCCCAAGGCCCATAATCGAGTATTTATATTATTATTAAATTTTTTATTTTATTTATTTTATTTATTTTATTTATATATATATATATAATATATATATATATATATATATATATATATACCCGGTATATATATATAATTTTTTTTCTTTATTATTCCTGTTCCCCAGGCTGTCTAGCGGATCAGCCCAAGGTCCCAAGCAAGCCCAAGTCCCATAATCGAGTATTTATTATTATATTTTTATTTTATTTATTTTATTTATTTTATTTATATATACAGTATAATATATATATATATATATATATATATATATATAATATATATATATATATATATATATACCCGGTATATATATATATATTTTTTTTTTTATTTTTATTCCTGTTCCCCAGGGTGTCTAGCGGATCAGCCCCAAGGTCCGAGCAAGCCCAAGGTCCATAATCGACTATTTATATTATTATTACATTTTTATTTTATTTATACATTTATTTATTTGATTTGATTTATTTCATTTTATTTATATTTTTATTTCATTTATTTTATATATATATATATATATATATATACCATATATATATATATATATATATATATATATATATATATATATATATATATATATATATATATATATATATATATTATATTTATATATTTATATAAATGTTGTACATTGTGGCAAAGATATACAACTGTATAAACATTCTCATATATTTACATAACAATAACAATGCATGGAAACAATTGCACATAGCTCACGAACCAATAATGCTATATTATTTTTGTTTTCACCATTAGAAAGAGCATAATTTTCCGATGACGGTGATATAAACAGTTATATACGTATCCGAGTAAATAAACCAATGCCGAGGTGGGGAACAGCTCGGAACCCGGCTAGCATTGGCGGAAAAGAGACGGGTGAAGCGTAAATATTCGCATTGTGGCTCTTCATTTCAAATATTCATAGCGCAAAAAGTATTTGTCCTAGGAACTTCTAGTTTGTTTTATATTCATTAGCATTATTTGCCGTATTCATACAGCTTAAATTTAAAACCATACACTTCGTAGCAACGAAATAAATCGAAAATGTTATAAGCCATATCTATTTTGTTCTGTTTTCGGTCACTGCATGGAAACAATTGCGCATAGCTCGCGAACCAATTACGCTATATTATTTTTGTTTTCACCATTGGAAAGAGCACAATTTTTCGATTCTGGTGATATATACAGTTATATACGTATCCGAGCAAATAACGCATCCACGAGGTGGGGAACAGCTCGGAACCCGGCTATCATCGCAGGAACAGAGATGGGTGAAGCATAAATATTCGCATTTTGGCTCTTCATTTCAAATATTCATAGCGCAAATAGTATTTGTCCTAGGAACTTCTAGTTTGTTTTATACTAATCAGCATTATTTGCCGTATTCATACAGCCTAAATTTAAAACCATACACTTCATAGCAACGAAATATATCGAAAATGTTATAAACCATATCAATCAAATGTTTTTTTTTTTTTTCGGTCACTGCTTGAGAACTATTGAAGATAAACAATTTCTGTTTTCAGATTTGGAAAGAGGAGAAAAAATACTATTATTTGAGCAAAACAAAAAATATGGTCATCACTCACAATTTAGAGCTAGGACGGTGTGAAGACAATTGCATGGGAAATAATTGTATTCCGGACTCATTTACACTTTCATATTTCGATTTATTTACATTTTGTTTTGTTTTATCATGTACTATAAATATTCCTCTTTCTATTGACATATGATACATCACAATAAACAGCATTCTGGTGGATGAAAATACAAAAAAACACAAGGCTTCGAAAACTCGCCCAGCCTGATATTTCATGGCAAATTAGAGAATGTCTTACCATAAGTTAGATAATTAAGTTGCTGGATGCGGGAGGGTTAATTATGTGATTATTTAATATAATTTCAAAGACTTTACCAGGAGTGGAAGTTATAGCTATTGGTCTGTAGTTTGATGGATCTGAAGAGGCACCTTTTTTAGGAACTGGATGGATGTTTGCTTCTTTCCAGGGTACTGGGAAGCATGAGGTATGAGTACATAGACGGAATTTTTTTGCCAATACAGGAGCGAGCACCAAGGAGCAATTCTTAAGTACTATTGGAGGAATTTCATCTGGACCAGGAGCCTTATCTACTGAGAGATTCTGCAAAATAGTTTTGACATGTCTGGTGTGGATCTTAAGTGAGGGAATTTCAGGCGAATTAAAATTAAGTACAGGGACATCTTGATTTATTTCATCTAAGGTTGAGTTGGTGGAGAAAATATCCGCAAGAAGGTTAGCTTTACCTCGTGGGTCACTTACAAGATTGCCAGTCGGAGATTTTAATGGTGGAATGGATGAAGCAGTTGTGAAGTTGGATTTGAATGAGTTAAGAGTAGACCAAAATATTTTGTTATCATTTGGATTATTTAGAAGTTTATTTGCCTGCTTGTGGAGAAAGTTTGATTTAGTTAGGTTTAATACAGTTTTGGCATGATTTCTGATGTTTCTAAAGTAATTAAAGGCTTCATGTGTTTTTTATCTTGTGTATGCATTGTAGGCTATTGCTTTTTGTTCAGTTACTCTAGCACAATTATGGTCAAACCATTTAGGTGAATTAGACCTTTTAATGTACTTTTGATGAGGAATAAAAGTTTCCATTCCAATTTTTACAAAATCTTGTATGTGGCTCAAGGTGGAGTGTGCATTATTAGAAAAGAAAGAGGTCCAGAGAATATCAATAAAGAAACCTTGAAGACCCTCCCAGTCTGCCCTATCGTAATGCCATTTAGTCACCAAAACAGGTTCAGAGTGGGAAGGTGTGGTAGGTGATAGATCTTAACCCTCTCCGACATATGACGCGATTTTGAGCCTATCGGGAATACTTTAATGCCTTTCTTACCATCAGGAGTATTTAGAAACCTTTAGTTTAGTTACTTCAACCTCTGCAGTTGTCTTTGAGTTAGCTGTGGGCAGAAAACTAATTTTTGAGAGGCAATTATAAGAGAGAGAACTCTATTTCTTATTGCTAATCTGGCAACCTCTGCATCATATGTGCGTGAAAGGTTAATAACATTTATACATTAATACTAATCAAGATTCATTAAAAGTCCTTACTATCATACAAAGCTTTTCTCTATTCTTAATTTATAGCCTACTGAATATTAAACCTTGAAATTATTCTATATGACTTGAAATAGTTTCATGGTTGATCATAAGTGTAGTGTATCAGAGTATAAAGGATAAATAGTCCCAACATATAAAAGGAAAGCAAGTAACAACATAACAAATTTTAACAATTTAAGTTCTATTGGCCTTCAGCTGTCCGATACCTTTTCATATTGTCTGTTCGGTCTAGTTTCATTAAGTTAACCACTTCTGAATCAAGATACGCAACAATATATATATATATATATATATATAATATATATATACAGTATATATATATATACCGTCATTATCAAAGAGATTAAATACCAATTTAATTATTCTATGTAGCTTTTATATATTTTCCATTTATTTATTTATTTATTTTATTTCATTTAGGAAATTAATAGATATAAGGAAGCTAGGCCTAGCGATGTAAATAGTCGATGGAACTTCCTTAAGCATAGCCTTCTCGCTGCCAATGACAAAGTCTGTGGGAAAACAAAAGGTCACCCCAGGAATAAGACCTCCTGATGGTGGAACGATGAGGTAGAACATGCTGTGAAATAGAAAAGGAGATGCTTCAAAGCATTGAAGAAGGGAGGCAGTAAGGAGGAATACCAGGCAGCTAAACGAACTGCCAAAATAGTTATTTACAATGCTAAAAAAGGCATTAAGGACCTGGTCCTTGAACAAGTGTGTAACACTGACAATCCCAATGGGATCTTCAACATAGCTAGGCGAGTTAAAAACTACAGTAGGGATATTAAAGGTGAACAGTGTGTTAGAAACGATAATGGTGAAGATTGTGTATGCAGAAAATGAAATCAGAGAAGCATAGAAGGCACACTATGAACGATTGCTAAATGTAGAATTTGAATGGGATAAGGAACAGCGTAGTATCGAAAAAACAATATCTGGACCCCCTCCTTTGATAGGACCAGCTGTAGTGAGCGACGCAATCAATAAAATGAAGGATGGTAAAGCTCCAGGGTGCTCTGACCTTAGGGGAGACTGGTGTCAGCTTAGTCACTGAGTTGATGAACACCATTATTTAAGGTGAGAAAATCCCCGAGGATTGGCACAAAAATGTAATAGTAAATATATACAAAGGAAAAGGGGATGTGCTAGATAGAGGTAATGATAGGGGCCTGAAAATGCTTGACCAAATCATGAAGGTCTGTGAGAGAGTCTTTGAGGGTTTGATCAGGCAAAGCATCTCCATTGATGATAATTATGCAATTTGGTTTGATGCCAGGACGTGGTACAACCGATGCTATCTTCATAGTCAGGCAGATACAGGAAAGATACTTGCTAAAAGGCAAGGATCTTTACTTTGTGTTTGTAGACCTGGAGAAGGCCTTTGACAGGGTGCCTAGAGATGTTGTGCAGTGGGCTATGAGGAAACTTGGTGTGGAAGAGTGGCTGGTGCGTGTGATAATGAAGATGTATGAGGATTCGCGAACTGCGGTGAGGGTGAAAGGTGTACGGAGTGAGGAGTCACAGTCTGTGTTGGAGTTCATCAGGGTTCAGTGTTAAGCCCCTCCTCTTTATTATGGTTCTGGAGGCACTGTCTAGAGTTTTTAGATCTGGACTCCCGTGGGAACTGGCAAAGCAATTTCCATGAGGCATATTGTTTTATGCAGACGATTTATTCATAATAGCTGACAATGTGCAAGATGCTGAGGCCAAATTCAGAAGATGGAGTGAGGGCATGGCGAGCAAGGGCTTAAGAGTCAATATTAACAAAACCAAGGTTATACATTGTAGATTGAGACGAGGCAATGTGGAAAAGAGCGGTGCATACCCATGTGCAGTGTGTGGAAAGGGTGTGGGCGCTAACTCGATTCGATGTAGCATCTGTCGATGCTGGGTGCACCATGGGAGTAAGTGCTGAAGTAGAATAAAAGGACCCCTGTCGAAGGATAAGTCAGAAATAGAGAAATTTGAGTGCGTAGTGTGCAAAGGCGAGCTTGTGTTAAATGATGATCCTGTGGCTGTGATTTTGGAAATGAGTCATTGGAGTTGGTGGACAAGTTTTGTTACCTTGGAGATACCATCTCTGCCGGTGGTGGGGCCGAGGCTGCCACTGTCGCTAGAATTAGATGTGGCTGGGGGAAGTTCAGAGAACTGGTGCCAATTCTGACCATGAAAAGAATGCTTCTCCCCCTGAAGGGGAAGGTGTATGCCTCATGTGTTAGAAGTGCAATGACGTAGGCCTCAGAAACATGGGCTGTTAAAGTAGAGGATGTCTACAGAATGGAATGTAAAGAGATGAGAATGGTGAGATGGATGTGTGGGGCCATGCTGCAAAATAAAATAACAAATGATGAGCTGAGGAGACGTTTAGGTATAAAGAGTATTAGCGAGGAGATGCGTACAAGTAGACTGGGATGGTATAGACATGTGGAGAGACTGGATAAACAAATATTGGGTGAAAATTTGCAGGTCTGTGATTTTGGAGGGAGCTGCACCAAGGGGTGGACCGAGGAAGACCTGGGATTGGACTATACGTGACGATCTCAAATCCAAAAACTTGACAAGTGAAGCAGCCCTTAACAGGGTTGTCTGGAACGCCGCCATTAGGACAAGAGACTGAAACTGCATGTATGTGTGGAGCACTCAGTTTTAACATTTAAGTATGTATGTATGTATGTATTTTGTTCTACAAATGCAAAAACTGGACATCTACTTTAGCATTAGTATTACTCCATCGAACATTGAATATTGTTTTCCCTAGATTAATCATGAGTCCTTGATTTATATCATAATCAGCAGTGTCCAGAGTTAAAGTTAACAACATCGAATAACCATTCTCTTATTATTGAGGCAACTGTGAAACATAATTACGGTAGATGCAATGTGATTTTGTGGATAAACACATTTCATTTATGTACGGTATGAAATAATATGGAGCGATCTTTGTTATCCATGGATGTTTATTGAAAATCTTAATTTATATGGAAGAGGCTGGAAGTCACAGGGCGGCTTTATAGGAACCATTGAAGATAGACATTTCGCTCCTGAAAGAAAAACAAAACAAAACACATTAAACATCAGTAGTTTACTTTATCAGGAAATCTATGCATCAAGTTCACACAATTGGAGAGTTGTCAGTGTTTGGGAATTATTTTCACTGACCGGTTGTCCATTTATATAAACATTAAAAGTACTCTCCTAAGATATTAGAAAAATACTTTTTACAAAACTGAGTACAGTACAGAGCTCTGTTCATGTACATGTTTTCCTAAAAATATAGATATAATTAAACGTGACATGGAGGTGTGACTACTATTGTGTGACTGTATCTATCCTGCAGAAGGTGTCACCCTAAATTGAGTGAATGGTTTGAGGTAAATGTAGGTTTGCAACACGGTTGTTTATAGACCAGTCAAAGTAGGGCTGGACTTAGAACAAATTGCAATAGAAGGTTTTTTGGCTTTAACTTGTTTATTAGGTCCCTCTGATGAACATATAAAAAGTCTCCAACTTTGGACACAAAGTGGTTAATTTGCATAAATTCAAGATGGCCGCCGTCCAAAGCTTCAATTTACAGATAACTTTTTTCTGGTTGCTCCTAGACCCTATAAATGTATTACAAACAACGTTTTTTGGCTTTAACTTGTTTATTAGGTCCCTCTGATGAACATATAAAAAGTCTCCAACTTTTGGACACCGAGGCGACGAACATACCATGGTATGGGTATAATTGTTGCTGTCACCCCTGAAGTAAGAGACACAACATCAATACCAAGATTGCAGTCACCTGAAAACAACTTCACGGCAGCTCAAATTGAAATCAAATACTACCGCAGTGTTCGCAAGAAGGGTGGGCCTCTCGAATTTAGAAAGCTTGACCCCATTTCAGCATCTGACAAGCTTGAAAATCTGGACATACTGTGGAAAACGTCATGGTTGCTTCGACCAAAACGACCAGGCTGGTCCGGCTTAATGCAGAGTGTGTGCCATGGACCACACCCAGGGAAATCATCCGTCCATTTCTTGCCCATTATTGACATGGACCCTACGGACATGAGTTGTATTTACTCAACACTTCACTTCGTTGCTGCGGAAAGCCATCGCCAGGGAACGACGCCAATGCTGACATTCGACCAACCGCTTTATTGGAAAGCGAAGACGATCATTGTTCATGAGAAGGAAGGAAGCGAACTGAAACCCATTGTTTTGAACCTTGGTGGCTTTCACTCTGTGATGAGCTTTTTGGGATGCATGGGCCATGTTATGGAAGCATCTGGGCTTAAGGAGGTTTTGGAACTTATATACGCTGAAAATGCTGTGACCCAAATGCTGAGTGGGAAAGCCTATGCACGAGCAATCAGAGGCCACTTCTTGGTTGACACAGCCTTGAGTTCGATTGTGTTAGGCAGGGCATACGGTGTCAACCTCTCAATGGTAGATGAGGAAAGTGACGCATGCAAGGACTTCCAGGAGGCTGCAGATCTTTTGGATAAGCTGTTGCGTGAAGACGTTTCACCGGATGAAGTCTGCAGTAAAGACGTTTTCAACAGAATTTCTGAAAAACTTAAAGCTGAGAAGAGCTCCTTAGCAGAGCATAAGATGGGAAAGCTATGGATTCAATACATGGACATGATTGACCTGCTGCGTCGCTTCCTGAGGGCACTGAGAATGGGCGATTTCCTACTGTACCTCGGAACACTCCAGGAGATGTTGCCGTACTTTGCAGCGTGTGGTCATAACAATTATGCCAAGTCAGCCCATGTGTACATTCAAGACATGATTGAACTTGAGCAGCTCAACCCAGACATGTTCTGTCAATTGAACTCCGGTCTATTTGTGATCCGCCGAAGTGATCGGCTGTGGGCAGGACTGCCAAGCGACTTGGTTATAGAGCAGGTTTTGATGCGCTCTTTGAAAACGAATGGTGGATTGACACGTGGTAGGGGCATGGAGGAAACGCAACGCCTGCGCTGGTTACTTGCTATGCCAGCCTGCGTTGAGGTGAGTGAAGTTATGCAAGAACTGACAGGGAAGCATTTCCACACCTCTGAGCAGCACAAAGAAATGACTGAAGCAAGGCGTGAACGAGATAGGAAGGACACAGAGAAGGTTCTCGCATTCTTCAAGGATTATGATCCATTTCAAGAATCAAATGAACTCAGGAATATTGCCAACGGTGTGACAGGACCAGCCTCGGCCAATCCTCATTTACTGTATGAGGTTGGTATGAACATTGTGCAGAAGATGGAAGGTAGCAATGCTTTTGACTTTTCATTTAGGAAGAAAGATCAAGTTGAGTCGTTGGGTGCAAAGGTTACAATCAGTGCTGAAAAAGTACCAATCGACCCACAGCTCCTTTTCCAGAGGCTCCTCATCTTTGCTAATAACAGGGACTTAGGTGTTGAAGAGGTCTTTGCGTATGAGTTGTCTAGCTACCCTACTGCTCTGTTCGATAAGTGGGGGAGGCTCAGGGAAGCCAATAAACCACAGCTAGGAGATGAGATAGCTGCTGTTGTTCCCAAGTCGTCATTGGAATCATTTGAGGAAGAAAGGACTGTGACCCATGTTCTGGATGGTGGTTCCTTATTGCAAAGGATTCCATGGAAGAAGGGTGACACATTTGAGGACATTACAAGCATGTACATGAAGCATGTTTCCAAAAACTTTCTCAACCCGGTGGTTGTATTCGACGGTTATAAATCAGGACCTACTACCAAGGACATGACACACAATCGACGATCAAAAGGAGTCTTTGGTCAAAAGGTGATGTTCACTCCAACCATGCCCCTTCGGTCAAAAAAGGAAAACTTCTGTCAAACTCGGACAATAAGCAAAACTTCATTGACTTATTGTGTGAAACATTCAAGGCAAATGGAATTGACTGTGTCAATGCGCCAGCAGATGCAGATGTCATGATTGCGAAGAAGGGAATTGAGCATGCAAGGGAAACCGTGACATATGTGATAGGTGAGGACACAGACTTGTTGGTGCTGTTGTGTCATTATGCGGAACGAGGGATGAATGATTTGTACTTCAAGTCGAGCAAGGAAGGTGGGAAATGTTGGCATATTAACTCAGTAGCAGAAGCTCTCGGTGAAAGCATCTGTCGTGTCCTGCCAGTTGTCCATGCACTCTGTGGATGTGACACAATCTCACGACTGTATGGTATTGGTAAAGGGGCTGCCTTGAGGAAAGTGAGGGAAGACAACGGTTTCTTGAAATGTATAGAAGCATTCTGTTGCCAAAGTGGAAGTAAAGACGCGATATCATCAGCTGGTGAAAAGGCCTTGGTTTATTTGTACGGGGGAAAAGGAAATGACACCCTTGACGGACTGCGAAAGACAAAGTTTTGCAACAAGGTGGCAAAAAGTTCAACTGAAGTTCACAGCCTTCCCCCAACAACCGATGCAGCCAAATACCACTCGTTCCGAGTTTATTGTCAGGTCCAGGAATGGATGGGGAACTGTGTGGACCCCGAGAAATGGGGCTGGTGTCTGCGGAAGGGACAGCTTGAACCGAAGACGATGGATTCGCCAGTGGCTCCTGATTCACTACTGAAATTGGTCAGATGTCAGTGTAAGGGCAACTGTGACACTCAACGCTGTAGTTGCAAACGGAATGAGCTTGAATGTTCCAGTGCATGTGGTCAATGTAAAGGACTCTGTCAAAATAGCAACTTTGATGCAAGCACCGATGATCCAAGTGAATACGAACTCCTATCATGAATTACATAATTGGCTCTGAATGACGTCATACTACGTCATGTTTTTTTTTTTTTTTTTTATAAAAAAGAGGGACAACAGGTCAAAAAACCCATACAAGCACAAAGTGCCTGTGTCACCCCTTGTGAAAGAGACAGTTCAGCCTGTCTGTAAGGTTTTTCGGCTGTAAATTAACCACTTTCCAGGTGTCCAAAAGTTGGAGACTTTTTATATGTTCATCAGAGGGACCTAATAAACAAGTTAAAGCCAAAAAACGTTGTTTGTAATACATTTATAGGGTCTAGGAGCAACCAGAAAAAAGTTATCTGTAAATTGAAGCTTTGGACGGCGGCCATCTTGAATTTATGCAAATTAACCACTTTCCCAGTGTCCAAAAGTTGGAGACTTTTTATATGTTCATCAGAGGGACCTAATAAACAAGTTAAAGCCAAAAAACCTTCTATTGCAATTTGTTCTAGGTCCAGTTAAATGATTGCTAGATTTACTAGACTATTATTATGGATGGTGTGGTGAGGGAGGTAAAATGAGATCTATGGGTAGATGATTGGGTTTAGTAGGAAAGAATGTTGGTGATTGGGAGTTGAATCAGTTGCTGTTAGATGATAGAGAGATGACTGAAAAACAGGCACGAGAAGCGGTGATGAAGAGGAATGAATAGAGAATGATTGTAAAGAAAAGAGTGATAACGCGGTCGTACATTGTACTATGTATAGCCATGGTATTGCGCATGGATAGACTATAATATGTTAGCCCATATCAAATAATTACAAACCTTTCTACCTGTTATATCATCACTAAGATTCTTCGTTCTTCATGGTTTTGGATCCAATTTATCCGAGAAATAATAACATCTAATTCTTCAAACGCAATGCTCACATTATAATCTTTCTCAATTTCAGTACATAACTATAATTTTTTTTTTTTTTTAAAGTGGGATACTGCTTCTTATTATGTAGTTGGGAGATTTTTTAAGTCTTTTTGCGTACCTATATTGTACCAATGTAACTTGATGGTTCAATAATAATAATAGGCTACATGCATTGGCTGATTCATGGCTGCTAGCATAAACAGGTGCACCCAGCATATTTGTCATGGCTTTACTATATGCAATATTAAAAGTTTTGAACATACATTATTTTTTTTAGTTTTAGAACGGTTCCACAGAGATAATTCGAAATCAGGTTTACAATATGAATTACACAAAAAAATAAGAATATATAAATCTACGTAAGTAAAATCCCTCTTAATACTATTAAAACTTGCATACAAATGATTAAGTCTGTATTTTATGTCCTCGGTGTCTTCAAAGTTACTTCTTACGAAGTGACCTAAATATTTAAAAGAGGTAACTACATCCAAGGTATCGCCATTCATTGTAATAACATCAATAGGATTAGTGATTTTTTTTTATCAAATATAAAAAAATTGGTCTGTGTCTTGTTAATGAAAAGTTTATGACTGTTTACCAATTGACATAATTTAGTATAGAGAATATTCATATCAGATTTTGATCCAGCGATAAGTGCAATATCGTCTGCATAAGCAAGTATATTGCACCTATTAATGCCCAGTGAGCAGCCACTATCCATGCTAAACATTTCATTGATAATTTCATTCACATATATGTTAAAAAGGAAAGGGGATAGAATACCCCCCTGTCTAATGCCTTTTTCTAGGTAACGATAGGATCCTCTATACCCCTTGCAAGATACATTAACAAGCTGATTTTGGAGATAATGCATAAGTATATAGACTATATCACAAGGAATTCCTAGTTTTAGCATTAGGGAACCTCAGATTTCGTGGAATTTGTTACAACATGACAGGAGAGACCATGTTTCATGAACCGCCAACTCAACATGTAACAGCAACACCTAGATGTCTCCACACCCGTCAACTGTCTATGGCTCTATGCGCAACAGAAACAGAGCCACAACGCAACTCCAGGCTCTCTGAGGATTCCAGGTGCAACCAATCCTCCCACAGATTCCGTCCCACAACTGACTGGAACCACGAGTACACAGTGGAAATAAAACATAAACTGCTACTCCAGAATAAACCAGTGCCGAATGGCAACACTGGGGTGGATCCTTCCCAAGCTGATTAAAATATGCAAGGCTCTGATTAAATTACGTTAAGTAAATTACGTTACTAAATATGCTGGTCACCACATCCAAACACCTACCAATACGATGGGCAGTCCTAAACTGACATACACCCAACGGGGTTTCCATACCAGGGAACTGAACCCCTGATATGCGAATGCCAAACCGTCCTGACAACCGGAGTGTCCACCTCGAAATATACCACCCAAAACAGGAAGAACCATAGGAGTCCGCCACCCACTACTCTGAAATGGACACTCAAGTTGACTGGACCACAATTAATTTAATATGCAAGCAATAGAAGTAATGCAAAACAATATAAGTATGTTAATGCAAAGAAATGCAGAGTATCACATAGTCCAGGTAGCTACTGTGCTTCTACTAGCACGGCTGGCATGCAGTATTGCAAGCGAAAGGTAAGCATGCGAGGGCTTAAGCCCGACCGATGACTCCGACACAGTCGCACCATACAGCATTCACTATGCAACACCACACCCAAGACTAAAGGAACAATCAGCATGTTTTAACGGGGCAACAATGTCAAGAGGGTTAATAGTTGGAAGCACAAAGAAGGAAGAAATGAAAATTCTCAAATCAAATGAAGGAACAACGCAAGGAGATCCAGTGGCAATGGCAATGTACGCACTGGCACTATCTATTCTGCAGCAGAAAATAAAACATGAGGCAACCCGAGTGAAACAAGTGGCATATGCAGATGACCTCATAGGTGCAGGAAGAATAGGGGATCTCAAAGAATGGTGGCGGAGAGTACAATCGGTTGGCGAAGTCATTGGGTACCATCCGAATGCTAGTAAATCTGTACTAATAGTGAAAGAAGACAAGTATGAAGAAGCGGTGCGGACTTTTGATGGGACAGGAGTGAAGATTACAAAGGAGGGTCAACGCCATTTGGGAGCAGTAATAGGCACAGAAGAATGCAAGAGAGACTATGTGCGAAAAAAGGTAGCGGAGTGGGTAAAGGAAGTGAAAACCCTGGCAGACATTGCGAAATCTGAACCACATGCTGCATATACTGCCTTCACATATGGTGTTAAGCACAGATGGACTTTTCTTATGAGAACAGTGCCTGACATTGGACAGATGCTCCAACCGCTGGAAGAAGCAATCAGAGGAGCATTCATACCTGCTTTAACCCGTACAGCCCCAGCGACGCGTCTGACGCATCGGCGATGTATGTAACGCACAGCCCCAGAGACGCGTCTGACGCGTCACCCTAATTGCGCCGACCGTAACCTCAGGTGTAGCCACTCAAGAGGGCTCAGATTTGTATGGGAACTGTGTACGTATCCCACGCAACCGTGCCGATGGTTGAAAACTCTCAAAGTCTACGTGCCTGCGCGTGAGCGCGCAATAACCTGGTTTTTTGGGGTTATTGCCTTCAATTTTTTACTCTTGTAAAATAAGTTTTCGGGGGCTCTGTAGGACCATTCTTTAAGCTTTTTGAGCGGTTTTTCGTGGCTTTTCTTTCATTCCTAACCCATTCGCTATTCTCTTAGTCCATGAGCCAAGACCCGAATTTTGGGATATCGGTACCACCCGGGGTGACTAATTCTCTTAGGTGTTTTTAGCTTGCTACATGTCTCTAGTTTATGTTTTGATATGATAGCCCTTGCACATTGGTAGCTTAATGGTCGTTATCACTTCTTGAATAGACATACCCTACCGAAAATTCCGAAATTTTTTAAAATGTCAAATTTGGGGACAGGAATGCCTAAATGTCAACAAAATGCATATAGTAATTGTCACATTTAATACAAGTCCTGTAAATACACACTAAGCATGCCATGGGCTTGTACATACTATTATGGCAAATTACTACTCCTAAATATCATCTACGTCAGACTCGGAATCTGACTGTTGTGCCACCGGCTCTTCTTCAATAGCCTTGTTCTGACATGTCTGTAACCTGCACATGTCCGTGCATTTTAGACCATTGCTGAGGCAAGTACACTTAGGGAGTTCGCATGACCGCACACACTTGCAAGACAGTAGCTGCATAACAGCATCTGGTGCTGGTGAGCCTCGCATCCAGTTGACGGCAAGCTTACCGTCCTCATCTGTCATCCAACCGCAGTCTGTTGGGTTCGCAACAAATGGCTGGCTCTGAAGACTTCTCCTCCAGATCGCAGCCTGGTAGTTTGCACGCAGTGCATGCATGAAGAGGCAGTCCTCACAAGGAGGGAGTTGACTTGACTCTACCTCTCCACGTCTTGCACAGAACAGCTCATACCGAAGCTTGTTTACCTTAGTTGTGTGGGTAGATGGTAGGTACATGTGGCAGGTGATTTCCTGTAGCTTCTCAAAGAGTTCAGGAGACACTTCCCATGAGCGTCCAAGTTCGTGAAAAGCATGCTGGTATGTCTTGTCCATCTTCACCTGCTTGAGTGTCGTCATCAACCCTCGGCCAGCGAATGCACTGACGGTATCACAGCCTGTAAAGGCATGCATACCAATCAATGAATCACACACGCTGCCTCCCAGTGTGCGGCTCAGTGTGGTGATATCCAGGAATCTTGTCCGGTTCTTCGTCCCGCACTTCTGGAACAGATGGGATGGGATCTTGTGGCACATGCCAAGACACAACACCATGACGTCTGTATCTTCTGCAGTGATGATGACAGACTTGTTCCCAGATTCTGCTGCATGAAGTGCATGGAGAAGAAGGCGTGTGTCTGCTTCTTCTTGAGTTGACTTAAGCTCAGGAGCCTCTTCCCACTGCTCTTTGGTGATCTTGAAGCAGCGCTGCTCACATGTGACATACAGCTCCTTGTCCTTGAGCTTCTCCCTGTGCTGTGGTGCCTTCCATTCTTCTACCAAGAACTTGATAAGACTTGCCTTGTTGGAGGAACTACCGAGTAACTTTCTCCACTGCTGGATGTTGTGCCCAGGTTGAATGTTCTTGAAATGAATTCCTGTGCCTGCACTTCTTTTGGCTCGTTCTGCATCCTTGATGGATGTCTCCTTGTAGATATCAAACACAACATCAATGCGCCTGCTCTTAGCACCTTCATGAACAGCGTGACTCAGTGCTGTACCTGCAAGCTGTGAAAAAGTTTTGTCGTTTCCCTTCAGTTTGTGGACCAGGCTCATCCCATCAATTATGGTAGCAGAGGGCTACCATACCCGATATCACTTCTGCAGGAGAAACATTCCTCTCTAACTCCTTTGCGAGGGCAGCCTTGTTGGTCTTGCGGAGAGACCCATCACCGCTGGCAAGTGCCCAAGGCAAAGGCCCCAGGGGATGAGCCAAGACATCACTCATTTTGAGCTTTCTGTTCTCGGCAACAAGGATCATCTGGCCAAATAGGTTCCTGTCAGCCTTTAAGATAACCTCCTTGGCATGGTCTTGTGAGCGTGGCTTCATTCTGATGTTAGTGAACGTTCTCAGTTTCGTCTTCGTCATCGTGTCATGAAAACTGTATAGTTGGCGTATCGATCTCCAGGCGCTCTTCCTTGAAGGCTTGATATGCATCCTCTCCTATTCTGTAGGCCCCTAGAAGGTCTTTGACAACTTCTGGTGGTGCCATAGTCGCAGTTGACAAACTGACAAGATCTTCTTGCTCTGCGTTGAAGGGGTTCAACCAGCTGGTCTCCATCAGTTGAACTAAAGATTGGACATCGGCCTCATCTCTTCTAATCCTGGGCATCTGTAGGTCTGGGTGGCTGAAGTCAGTATACTTTTGGCCTACTACCATAGTCCTGAGCTGCCTTAAGTACCTGCTGCGATACTCCGATGTCAGGTAGTACCTGGCGACAGCTCCGCCTTTCAGGCTGAAGCCTTTTGTGCCCCCTGGTGTCTGGGTGTCTTTGTTGATCGTCTCTTCGATTGTCTGGTCCACAGGGATCCGTCCAAAGGGATTCTTGCTACCGATCTGGACCGAAAAGCCACCTTGCATGAAGTGTTCATGGACCTCTGGGTGTTCAATGGGCAGTCGAGACATCAAGGCATAGTAGTAGGTTAGGAACCGGGCATAGTTCACTTTGTCATAGGCAAAACACCACGGTATCATCTGTCGGATTGCTCCTAGGTGGAGCATCCAGTTGCCTTCTCTGGAGGCTCGAATTAAGTCCAGCATGATCTCAACCATGTCCAGGTATGACATCCAGAATGCTGAGAGGTTGTGTTCATCTCTGAGGGTCTCAAGATAAACTTGGAAAAGCTTCATGATATGTGTGCATGATTCACTCTCCATCAGCTCTTGAAAGAGTCCCTGAGACACATTGCTGTGAAAGCTGTTGATGTCCTTCAGTGTTTCATCTAGATGGTGTATGTCCCTTGAATGGTTTTCTTCTAGCCATGAAAGGAAGCCTTTCCATGCAAGCCTCATCAGTGCTTCATACACGAGCTTGTGTAGTCTCACTGCTCTGTTGTACCTCTTGCCGTTCATCACTCCTGACACTGATCCTTCTGCGATGATACCTGATTCCACACACAGATCTCTAAGACCTGCATCTTGAAACCTCTTTCCTATGGTGGAGATGAGATTACAGATTGTGTGGAAGACGCCCATCCTGATGATAATGTTCTTGAACTTCTCTTGTTTCCAGATAACTTCGGCAGCTTTGGCATAGAGTGCTTGATCAAACACGCACACAATCTTGTTAAGCTGTAAGGACTGCATGATAGCATGCGTTTGTTCCAAGATTTCATTAACGGTAGACATTTCTGTTGCGGGAGCATTGATAGTGGGCAGGTAGCTTACAGTGTCCTGAACCACTGCAATGTCTCTGCGCATTTTGATGTTGAACCCAGTCCAACTGCTGATGGACTGGTCCTCATGGTCTGACATTCGAGTAAGACGCCAGATATGGTTCTTTGTCTTTGAATCCTGGACTTCCTTGGTAGTGTCGACATACGCAGTCTCAATCCTAGGTGGCCCTGCCCGCCGCCCAACATTGTATATTGGCAGCATTGATGATGTCTGAGTGATGCTTCTTATCTTGGACTTGGTAATCTCTGGCAGGACTTTCTCTGGCACAGAGCCTGCAACCTTGGACTGGACAGCAATGCCATTGACTCTATGAGAAGTACCTGCTCCACTTAGGGTCTCTTCAAGTCGGTCAATGTTATCCCAGGCCAGGGTTGTGAACACACCAGGGTAGATGTTTGCTGGCAGTGGAATGTCATCCTTTGAGCATTCCAGCTTCTGGATACAAAGGGCTGTATCGATCTCCTCAAACATTGAGTAAGACACACAGTGACCAAGACGATTCAGAGTTCGGATCAGTTCTGTGTTTCCTGTCAAAGACTTTACAGCATTGGTCAGCAGTACGTGCTTGGGTGGTTTTGTCTTGCCACTGGTAACAGCAAAGACCAAGTCACTGCCAAAGGAAGTGGCAAGACATTGAGCTCTTTCAGAGGGAGTTTCACACTCACACTCTCCTGTCAGCAGGGTGTGCAGGAATTGAGTGACTGCTGCAGGAATGACATTCTGATCTGTATCGGGAGGCCATGGCTGACTCACATCTTGTTTATTGATCTCATTCCTCAGCTGCATTCCTGCTTTGGTTAAGACATCTTCAGAGTTAGCTGCTCTTGCTTCTTGCAGGTCTTTTGCCATTTTGTGTGCTTGCCGGGCAAGGTCGTCCATTGAGAGGCTGCGTGGATAGATTAGAAGCTTTCCTTTCTCATCTGGGACAAAGCGTAGTGATTCTCCAAACTCGGTTTCAATCTTTCGGCGAACATGTTTCTTTGTCGCTGGTTTCAGTTGGATAATACCACGGGACATCATGGATCTCTCAAGCCTAGATGTGAGGTTTGTCATAGGCAGTACCTCTGGGTTGGGGAATAATTTGGGTCCTTATATACAAGCAGAGTTCCTCGAGGGCTTCTGTCTCAACCTCTTCGTAGCGTGCTTCCTCGCTTTCTTCCTGATTTTCACCTGCACCAGACCTGGCGGCCGCTGGGAAATCATCTTTTGTGAAGAGTTTGTAGCACGACTTGTGGTAGTGACCCTCTGCAGCAACAAGGTCTCTGCTAACTAAACCAAGGATTCTCTGGTTGAGTTTCCTTATTGCTGCTCTGCGAATCTTCTCATCTGCTCGTAGCTCAACACACTGTATGAGTGGCTCCCTTGTCTTTGTTGTTTTTATGTACTTGCTTGACTTCTCGCAGAAGATACATACTTTGGCATACACCCTGCTAGTACTAGGGGCATCCCTTGATGCCCTCCTCCTGGGGTCGACGCTTGCTGATTCTATCTTGACACCCTTGGCAAGGATAGAATCCAGTGACTTCTTCATTGTAAAGAGACTACGACATTTACGGTGATAATGTATGTGTGGTATTCCTCCTTCTTCAAGGCCCTTGGCTGCTTCCAGGACTGGATCATGCTGCCTGATTTCTGCAGCCCTGAGCAATGTGTTCCAGGAGTCCAAATCCTGTGGTGACACCAGAGCATCGCTGTCATCATCAGAGCAGTGGATGATACAGTCGATCCGTGCTCTCTTCCTCGCAGATGGTTCCATCCTGCCGTCAAACAGTCGACACACACCTGCAAAAAATATCACCATTAAACCATGAACAAACAAACACATTACATGGAAACCACTCTACATATGTTTGCTCCTTCCAATAATAAATTATCCCCAAAATATAACAAAAAATCCCCAAATATGAAATAAACCCCTAAATATGGAGAAACTTGAAATACACATCGGAATAATTCTTGTAGAGAATCAAATAAGCTACAAGAGCTGTTAGAATATATTTTTCAATGTTCCCCATATTTAAGGATTTATTCTAGATTTAGAGGAAAATACCCAAAATATAGAGTATATTCCGAAATATGAGAAAATTTGAAAAATACCTAGGAACAACTCTGGTAGAGAATATAATTCTACATAGGTGTTCAAAGTTTCGCGATGATTGTGTGATGGATTTTAAAGAAAATGAGGAAAACGCCGAGCGTCACGCTAAAAATCTTTATTTTTGGGTAGCGCCCCTATTGCATCAACAAAAATTAGACTAAGCTACCAGTGCGAGAAGGCTATCATATCTTAATGTACTTACAGTCACTCTATAAACATTTTAGTACCATTCGTGTTTAGTCACCCCAGGTGGTACCGATATCTGGCCTGGCTCATGGACTATTTCTGGAATAAACCATTTTTTGAAAACCGGCCGGGTTCTGGTGAACAAACATTACAAAACTAGCCGGGGCTCCACGGGTTAACAGAGATGGAAGGCATCACACAAGAGCTAAGAGATCTATTAGCTCTTCCGCCAAGGTTCAAGGTTCGGAGGTATGGGGATCATAAATCCACTGGAGGCGGCACCTCATGAGTTCCAAAATTCCCTTAAACTTACTACGTCTCTGACAGAAAAAATACGGGAGCAAAATGAAAACGATGAGGTGGACGAAGAGGAACAACGAAATGCAAGACAGGAAATTACACAGAGAAGAGAAGAGAGACAGAAACATAGCCTAGAACAAATTAAGACCGTATGTAGTGAAGAACTGAAAATGAGAGTTGAGATGGCACAAGACACAGGGGCTTCAAATTGGCTCACATCATTACCAATAAAGGAAAAAGGCTTCAGTTTAAATAAACAAGAATTCAATGATGCCGTAGCCTTGAGGTATGGGTGGCCAGTTTCGAACCTGCCGCTGAAATGTGCATGTGGTGAAATAAACAACGCAGACCACTGTATGACCTGTAAGAAAGGAGGATTCATCTGTATCCGGCATGATGAAGTACGAGACATCACTGCACAAATGCTGGACGAGGTGTGCCATGATGTCAGAATCGAACCGGAACTTCTGCCTATGGACGGACAGCGCTTGGCCCACAATACTGCAAATACTTCAAATGAAGCAAGAGTGGACGTAAGTGCTCGAGGTTTTTGGACGAGGGGACAACGGGCTTTTTTCGACATCAGAATCTTCAACCCAAGAGCACAAACATATCGTGAGCGAGGACACAAGGCGGCATACTTGAGAAACGAAAGTGAGAAAAAACGCGCTTATGAAGAAAGAATTTTGAACAGGGATCAAGGAAGCTTTACTCCTCTGGTCTTCTCATCGTCGGAAGGAATGGGACCTTCTGCAAGTGTCTTCTATGCCAGATTAGCTGAACAAATATCGGAGAAAAAGCGCCAGCATAGAAGCCAAGTCATAACTTGGATGAGATGCCGGCTCTCTTTCTCTCTTCTCAGGTCTGCACTCCTATGTCTCAGGGGTACAAGGTCCTCCCCGCTACAGAGGACAAGAGTGAGAGACTTGGACTTTTAAATGGTCGTGGCGGAGGGACGAATTGGGGAACAACTAGGTTGATTGTAGGGAGGTACTGGTACAATAAGATAAACTATAATGTAACTAGAATAAGATAGATTGTACACCACTTTGTAACTGTCACCATAATAAAAAAAAAAAAAAAAAAAAAAAAAAAAAAAAAAAAAAAAAAAAAAAAGGAAACATGCTTACATTACTGAAATGTTTGTAGACATGCAGTAATGCAAGTAATGGTCACTCTTCTGTAAATCTAATATGGCTTACTTAAGAATGGGAATGGGTTGGGACCTTCTATTTTTTGTTTTTTTTTCTTAAAAACAAAAACAAAAATGTCAAAGAGGGTGTGTGAAAGCAAGCGCAGACAAGGCTGGACCCTCAATGACAAATTACCTCGTTAACACACCCAGTACACCAGTACCTTTCTGACGTTCACGAGCATACACTGGGCCAACACAGTACTCCCAACACCACAGCAGTGAACAAGGTCCAATAACAAATAAATAACTAGTGCAAGGCAGATAAATAATGCAAGTAATAACACCCAACATATCAGTCGCGGTATACCCCACCCGCCGCCACGAACCTTATGTGCAATTATTAACAGTGCAAAAACACAATCAAAACAATGTATAACATATGCAACTATCAAATAGTTAAGGATTATTCAAATCAAGGCAAAGTGCTCATAGTCCCACGGAGCCAGGGGAAATAGTTATGTTAAAGTAGTAGGGGTACATAAAGGTAGTAGGGGTAGGCAGCCCCGCCCAGGGAAGTACTACCGCCAAGGTTTCGGGAGACTCAGGGAATAGCCTGAATTCCATTTTCTCTCCCAGGCCTTGGTAGCTGGATACATATCTTTCTGCCTCACACATCAGGGGTATCAGGAAAACCCTCTTTATATAACATACACATCCAACTTCACGACATTGCCCTACATCGCTATCCTCTATCCATAAAACACTACTCTTCCCACTACATATCATACATGTAACACCATACACCTTACCCAATAAATATGGCAGTACAATTGTTAAGAGCAAACCTGGTGGTCCCTCGGATATCCACCCCCGGCAGGGTTGGGTCATTGACACAGGGCCCTCCCGGTCGTCATCATGCGACTGTGTCAAGAGCATTGCAACGTCCCAAAGCTGCTCGTCGGTGCAGCTTTTTCTTTAGCAATATAAGGGGACTTCACTCTAACATCAATTCTGTACACCAATTTCTTCAAGCAGAATCCCCTACTCTCCTTTTTTTGACAGAGACTCAAGTAACATCCACATCTGACACGTCTAGATTTAATTTTCCAGGTTATCAACTGCTCCAAAATTTCAGACCTAAAGGAGGTGCATGTTGCTTCGCAAAATCTGAAATTGCCCTGGAGGAGGTTACTAGTTTCAATTGTCCCTATTTTGATTATTTTATATACAAATTAATTTCGGCTGGTAAATTTAAATACATATGTTGCATCTACCGTTCCCCAAATACTCCTCCAGAGCAAAGTCTTTTTGATTCTCTGTCCTCACAACTCAGTGTCCTCAACTTAAATGCTTCTTCTGAAATCACTGTGTTGGGTGATTTTAATGTCCATAATGTTGAATGGCTCACTCATTCAGCCAGGACTGATGATGCTGGTCTTGAATGTGAGCTTTTTGCAGACTCATTTAATCTCACTCAACTAGTCAACCAACCAACCCGTGTACCAGATAATCCTAATCATAATTCCCACCTACTGGACTTATTTTTAACAACCAATTCAGAAAATTATGATGTTACAGTGAGGTCCCCGCTTGGATCTTCTGATCACTGTCTGATACAGGCCACCTGTCTATCACCTACCACACCTTCCCATTCTGAACCTGTTTTGGTGACTAAATGGCATTACGATAGGGAAGACTGGGAGGGTCTTCAAGGTTTCTTTATTGATATTCCCTGGACCTCTTTCTTTTCTAATGATGCACACTCCACCTTGAGCCACATACAAGATTTTGTAAAAATTGGAATGGAAACTTTTATTCCTCATCAAAAGTACAGTAAAAGATCTAATTCACCTAAATGGTTTTGACCATAATTGTGCTAGAGTAACTGAACAAAAAGCAATAGCCTACAATGCATACACAAGATCAAAAACACATGAAGCCTTTAATTACTTTAGAAACATCAGAAATCATGCCAAAACTGTATTAAACCTAACTAAATCAAACTTTCTTCACAAGCAGGCAAATAAACTTCTAAATAATCCAAATGATAACAAAATATTTTGGTCTACTCTTAACTCATTCAAATCCAACTTCACAACTGCTTCATCCATTCCACCATTAAAATCTCCGACTGGCAATCTTGTAAGTGACCCACGAGGTAAAGCTAACCTTCTTGCGGATATTTTCTCCACCAATTCAACCTTAGATGAAATAAATCAAGATGTCCCTGTACTTAATTTTAATTCGCCTGAAATTCCCTCACTTAAGATCCACACCAGACATGTCAAAACTATTTTGCAGAATCTCTCAGTAGATAAGGCTCCTGGTCCAGATGAAATTCCTCCAATAGTACTTAAGAATTGCTCCTTGGTGCTCGCTCCTGTATTGGCAAATTTTTTCCGTCTATGTACTCATACCTCATGCTTCCCAGTACCCTGGAAAGAAGCAAACATCCATCCAATTCCTAAAAAAGGTGCCTCTTCAGATCCATCAAACTACAGACCAATAGCTATAACTTCCACTCTTGGTAAAGTCTTTGAAATTATATTAAATAATCACATAATTAAGCATCTTGAGAATAATAAATTAATCAGTGATAGGCAATATGGTTTTAGACGATGTCGATCAACTGCAGACATTCTTTGCCTTCTTACGCATCAAATCAACCAAGCTACAGACCAACATGGTGAAACACATACAATAGCACTGGATATATCAAAGGCATTTGATAGAGTCTGGCATCAATCCTTATTGTCGAAGATGTCACACTACGGCCTTGCATCATTAGTTCCACTAATTTCTTCTTATCTTCATAACAGAAAAATACGTGTAATGGTAGATGGCCTTTATTCTCAATTTCACTCAATAAATGCTGGTGTTCCCCAGGGATCAGTTTTGGCCCCAACTCTGTTCCTCATTCATATCAATGATCTCATATCTACCACTCATAATCCAATACATTCCTACGCAGATTACTCAACACTCCACAGTTCCTTCACATTTACCAATTCTTTCACCCAACCCGATCTTATAAATTCAAAAATAAACACTGCAATTTCTCTGAACCAGGACCTTTCTAGAATTGAAGAATGGGGACAAAAGAATCTAGTTTCCTTTAATGCACAGAAAACCAAGTACATTCAATTTTCTAAACGACAGAATCTCACTGACTCCCATATATTTTTTAATGATGTAAATATTCCCACTTCCCCTAGTATTGACATTCTCGGTGTAACATTAACTACTAACTTGAGCTGGACACATTATGTTAGAAGCATTGCTAAGAATACCTCTAAAAAACTGGGACTCCTGTACAGAGTTCGAGAATTCTTCACTGACGAGCAGTTGGCCGTAATATATAAAAGTCATGTGCGTTCTCAGATGGATTACTGTTCACCTCTGTGGAGTGGAAGTGGAGTGGTTGCATTGAGGCAGTTGGACAAAATTCAAAATAAAGCTATTAGATTAATCAATAACCCTGCAATCACACAGGACCTTCCTACATTATCCATACAAAGAAACGTTGCATCCCTTGCATTATTCTACAGATATTTTCACAGCAATTGTTCCGAGGAACTTGCTTCAATTGTGCCGCCTCTCCACATCTTTCCCCGTAGAACTAGGGCAGCTGAGAGCGCCCATGAATTTACACTTTCTCCTCCACAATGCAGAACTTCTGCTTATCAAAATTCATTTATCCCTAGAACTACTACTCTTTGGAATTCACTTCCCTCGAATTGCTTTCCACAAACTTTCAATCTACAAATGTTTAAATCCAGTTGTTACAAACATTTTATGAATGGAGGATGCCTTTAGGCACATGGACCTTTTTGTTTTATCTGTGTTTTTCCTTCCTCCGTTCATTGTCTCTTAACAAAAAAAAAAAAAAATAAGAAATGCAAAGAATATGAGGACAAATATGTGCTCCCAACCGCTGTTCAACCCTGACTAACTACTCCGGCGGACCGGCACCAGCAGCCAGCAACCATACTCCCTGCAGACAGACTGGAGCCA
Source organism: Paralithodes platypus (assembly GCA_032716605.1). NCBI lineage: Eukaryota > Metazoa > Arthropoda > Malacostraca > Decapoda > Lithodidae > Paralithodes > Paralithodes platypus. The sequence goes on from CM064531.1 coordinate 9,913,777, forward strand.
GTACAGGTGCCAATAAAGCTATTTCAACATACCCACGGCTCAACTACCCATTAGTAAGTTGTAACTTATTCTGGACCACATAGGAATAATCAGCAATAGTTATTCTACTCCTCCAATGCATAAAATATCCGCCGAATCGTATATTGGCAGGAAAGTTCATATAAGGAAAGCCCTCTTATGCAACTCACCCCTTAGAAAATGAGTCAAATTAGAAAATGGGTCAAGGAATATCACCGTGAACTCCACTATGCAATATTTAACCAATGTGTCCTAACAAATATAAATTCTCACAACCCCACATTAGGTCCCATATGATTACTATTATGCCGGGTTGTAATCCAACTGGCTTTCAGTATTATCTATTATCAATCCGGGTTTCGGATATTTAGATTTGGAATACTGCCCAACAGGGACACATCAAGCTTAGTGAATATGATAATTATTTACTCAATCTGGCAACGATAACACAATAATATCTCACATGAGACACTAAAAATAATATTTGATCATAGATGAGGTTAAATCACACGGGTTGAGGAACTCAGATTCACAATAAATATAGTGACTGAATCGGAATAGATAAAATATAATTTAATATAGATTGGGATAAATTAACCAACTAATTAAGAAACGCAGATGAAAGAGCGTGAGAAAATAGCTTAACAAATAGCTATCTAGAATGGGCGTACACGACGAAGTAGCACTTATGAAATACCAAATATGGCATGAAAGGAGTTCTGAATAAATTAACAAATTCCTAAAAGAACACAGAACTACTGTAGCGTTGTATTATAACGTAATTACAATTATAATCAATGGATTACTAGATAAAGTAATAAATAGAATCAATAGCCAAATGGTAGGCGGAATCGATAAAGGAATATACAATCTGAATTCCTAGATTGGTGTGGAAAGAATTACATGACCCGAGTAACGTATATCATCAGATTATTCACAAAAACTAATAGAGATCAGATATCTTGATAAATAATTAATTCTAATTTAACGGAAAGGGTCCTTGACTTTTAAATAAGGGAAATTATATTATAAGTATTCTCTGGCGATAATTAGGCGGATATATGGATCCAGAATTGGGCGTTGGTTCTAGGTATATATTGGATTAAAGAAGGGAATCAGTTCACGTTATACACTTTCATTTCGACTTGGATACACAATGAATAATAAAAACATACGAGTAAAATCTGAGAGTATTCTGACTAAATAACACATGTAACAATGACTATGTAACGTACGTACAATTAAGGTTCTGAAGGATTAACACAGTTCATCTTAGCAATATCTCATACTTAATGAATCACTGTACGGATCAAAATTAGATATCTTACACGGGTATTAAAGGTTCAAGATAGATCTTAGGCACAGATCTAGAGTTAACTATAATAGAATACTCGCATATTTTATCTTACCTTCACAATAATAGCCACAACTTAAAACACTCAGAGACACTTAGGGTAAAGGGTAGAGGTAGCCATGAACGAGAATCTGGACGACTTAGGACTCCTGGTTCTGCTGGGCTGGACGTCAGGGGCAACTGCCTCTTTTTCAGGTACAGAGGAAGTTGGTTCCGGGATCCTCTACACACTCTCGTTCAGGTTGAGCTTCAATACCAATCCTTTCCAACAGCCGGCTTAACCAGTGGAAGGAAGCAATAGTATTTGCTAACTTCCTTCAGTTTCAGTCAGACTATATTCGGGTTATTTTTAGGATTCAATTTGGTCTATCTCAATAACATGGGGAGATGTGGATATCGTTATTTTGTCTATGGTGAAGGCAATTCTTAATCTAAAAATACATGGAAGGTATTTATTTACACACACGGAGATTCTTGATCTCTCGATATTGCACCCCCATTTTTAGAGGGCATTATGGTGACGTAATGGATGATTTTCTGTTCATCGTGATATCTGGCTTTTCTTATTCTGCAGGCCATATAAGTTTATCACTATTCACTTTGGTTGCACTATTTCCAGTCTTCCCGGGAGGTACTGTAGAGGGGGTACTGGGATTCCCATTGATGGCGATATTGAGATGGTTCTTGGTGTTGAACTTGCATAAAAGTTCTTCACTATATTGCAAGTCGGGCTGGAACTGGTGATATGCCCTGGGTATTTGTGTCGGTCTCTGCCATTGGAGGAGCCGGGGTCCCTGTGATTGGTCCGGACTCGAACTCCTTTCTCGGGCAGACTGACCTAGATTCCCGGAAATTAGAGCATGGGTAGATCCAGGAAAAGGGGTAGGCTAACTTATTCCAGCAGGTATTAAAGCCTGGGAAACTGGTCGGGTCTTGTTGTCTCTCGGCTTCTCCTGGTGTTGTCTTTTCCTGTTCCTCTTGGTGTCCTTTATTACAGCTATTCTGGTGCTGTGAGGTTGCTGCTCTCCGGGCGTGATCGGGGTGTGGCTGCTCAACCCCGTCATCTCAATTACAAAAATATTAATATACACTGCAAACAAAATGTATATCCTTACGATGAGCCAAAATATATGTGCTCATTGTAACAGAGGTCAGACGTAAAAGAGAGAGAGAGAGAGAGATATATTTACATAGACACACTGGCCACACAGATCTTACGATCCCTGCGAGGTGGCCAGGACTTAATCCTAGTAGAGATAGCAACCCTAAGATACAGTGGAAGGAAAGACTAGCAAAGATGAAGGCTCTCTCCCCACCTTCCGGCAATTTTTCGTACATGACAACAGTTAGGAGTGAATAATCTTGCAGGGCTTGGAAATCGCTGAAGGAATTTATAGTATACTGTAGTTAGAAATGGAAAGGAAAAGGCATGCAAACCTTCACTTTTGTTTTCTTTTTCTTTTTTCCCCTTCTCTCTTCAACTGGAAACGTGTTAATGTGTGCCAGGTTCTCTGGTCAGTAATCGGTTTCTACTGCAGAGCAATTTCTCTGTGATTTGAGTCTAACCTGTTTTAATATGTGTATAGTGTGTCACTGTCTATAACTTTATTAGGCAGCTTATTCCACTCACTAATAATACTGTGGGTCAAGGAATGTATAGTTGTGTCTAGGTTTGCTTTCCTGCCTGTTAGTTTTAATTTGTTTCCTCTTGTGGAACCTTCTTTGGTTATCTTAAATAGATTATTTGAATTTACGATACTAAATCCTTTTAGTATCTTAAAACACTCTATCAACTGTCCCCTTATTCTCCGTTTCTTAAGCGAAAACAGATCGAGTTCTCCTAATCTCTCATTGTATGGTTTATTTTTAAGGGAAAGGATTAACTTTGTTGCTCTACGCTGAACGGATTCGAGTTGCTCTATGTCTTTTATTAAGTAGGGAGAAAAAAAATGCACAGCATACTCCACATGCGGCCTCACAATATTTGTATATAATGGTAGCCTACAACTACAGCATATGTCTTTACTATGACAATGACAATTTATTTCAATTAATCCTAGTGCTCTATTTGCTTTGTTAGATGTTGCTGTGCATTGGCTTTTAGATTTTAGATTTTCGTTGATAAACACTCCTAGGTTATTGCATTTCCTATCTTAGTGTCATCGGCGAATTTGGAAATTATATTATCTATGCCGTTGTCTATATCGGTAATATATATCATGAACAATAATGGACCAAATACTGAACCCTTGGGGACTTCACTAGTCACTTGAGTCCAATCTGATTATACTCCATTAATAATTACTCTTTGCTTTCTTTTGTTTAATCAATTACTTATCCAATTGAGTGTTTTGCCTTGTATTCCTAGGTTCTTGACCTTCCGATGTAATTTATTATGAGAAACCTTGTCGTAGGCCTTCTGAAAGTCCAAGTACACTATATCAAGACTTTTGGTAAAATCATTCATTTTAAAATAATAGGCTGTCATAGAATTCGATAAGGTTCGTTAGGCATGATCTCTTTGCTCTGAAACCGTGTTGACTATTATTGATAATATTTGTTATAATCTATGAAAAGTACAATTTCATCTCTTATAATTGATTCTAATAGTTTTACAGTAACACAATTTAAGCTAATGGGTGTGTAATTACCTGGTAGTTTTTATCTCCCTTTTTAAATATTGGTGTTATATTCGCTGTCTTAAGCTCGGTTCACACATGCACGAATTAACGTCCCGTCCGTCCCCGACCCCTTAATTCGCCGTGCCTAGGCGGCGTTCTTTTTGTGCAGCATAAAATGGTCCGTGTGGGTCGGGGCAACTGCCAGAAAACGTGTTATGTCGGGGACACCCACAGGACACACACGGACACACACACAGTCGTCGTCTAGACGCAGCAGGCGGCGTCTAGACGATGACTGGCGGCGTTTAGACGACGATTAACGGGATGAGAACTGCGGCAAAATAACGTTGGAACGGTACCTAGTGGCCATCGTGGCCACATGGGGCCTCCAGATTGATGCCGTTCTGCCTATTTTCTTGGTCGGGGACGGACGTGACGTTAATTCGTGCATGTGTGAACCGAGCTTTATAGTCAGTGGGTAATTATCCAAGTTGGAGTGACATGTTAAAATGATGGTTAGATGTTCGGCAACTTAATTTTTGACCAATTTTAGGATTTTGGGGATGAATAGGTCTGGGCCGGGAGATTTATTTATTTTCAGTAAATCAATCTTTCTAGTGACGTTTGATTGGCTGATTTTGAAGTTGCATAGTACAATTTTGCATGTTTGATTAGTAGCTTGTGGAGTGTTCATGTTGGTAGCAGTGGTAACAACGGAGCTGAAATAATCGTTAAGAGTAGAGGCTATGTATCTGCTATCTGTTTCTAGAACACCTTGAGTGTAAAGTATGAGTCCTATACCACTGTTGATTTGTTTGCTGCTGTTTATTTATCTGTAAATTTGCTTTGGATTAATCTTACTATATTTAGCTATGTTGATTTCATATTTCCTCTTAGCTGTTTTTATTAGTGATTTTACTTTTCTTCTAGCGGCCAGGTATTGTTTACATATGGTATTTTTATTTGTTTCTCTCTTTAACCTGTATACACGATTTATTTCCCTAATTGCTCTACTGATATTTATATTGTACCAGAGGGGTTTGTCTATGTTCTTACTGTGTTTTTTACGCATTGGGGTATGCTTTCTTTGAGCACTCAATAATATTCTTTTTTTAATCTTTCCCATATATCGTCAATGTTGGTGAGTCCTTCGAGATGCAAATTAATATCCTTTAGGTCATTTTATAGGCTATTGAAGTTGGAACTAAAAGTTTCGCTTGTACTGTTTGTGTGCGACATATTAATTTGGATCCAGACGATATTATGATCTCAATTAGACCTATAATTCCCAAACTTCTAAGTCTGAAACTAAATTTTCGTTGGTAGTGATTACTAGGTCTAAGATATTATCTCCCCTCGTGGGTTTCTGGACTAATTGATATAAGAAGCTATCTTTAATAAATTCGGTCATTTTATCTTATGCATTGCCAGATCCTTTTAATGAGATCCAATGAATATTGAGAAAATTAAAATCGCCTATGATAAGGGTTTCTTTTGTTGATAGAGTTTTTTCTAAGTTATTGTGTAGGGCTATATCCTCTTTGAGGTGTGAGTTAGATGACGATATACGACAACCACATTAATGTCTATGTCATTGTTATTAATGCTATTAGAAGGAATTTGAGAGAGACAGCGAGTACAAAGGAGTACAAAGGAAATCAAGCAACAACAGGTCCAGCAACCCCTCAAGGCTGCTTGCTCTCCGAAACACGGATGTCCAACTGTCCAAACATTGGTTTAGAGTGGGTAAGGGAAAAATGGAAAGGGAAGACTGCCCTGGGACAAATGTTCGTGGCAGGATTAAGGAGATGTTAGTAGGGGACAGTTGTTCGTAATATAATAGAGGAAATAACAAAACAAAAATATTCATTTACAAATGCAGTCAGTCGTGGATTTAAGGCAAGGTATTTGTCTAGGCGAAGAATCAACGGTGCTGCAGTCTATGACATCTCGGGGAAGCCCATTCCACAAGTTGACAACTAGATTGAAGAAGACATTCTTAGAATCGTGTGAGTTAAAAGATTTACCAATGATTTTGCAATCGTTCCCCGCGTGTAATTTGATTGGTTGATAGCGAAATATTTATTACAATTCATAATGTCGATGCCTTTGATGATTTTGAACACTTGAATTAAGTCGCCTCTTAATCTGCGCTGGATTAAAGGAAATATATTTAATTTTCTAAGACGCTCCTCTTATGGTTTGTTGTTTAACCCTTTCCCTGCGGATGACGTTCTGGAACGCATAGGCAATTTACAGCATTTTCCAGGCTTTAAAAGCCTGTAAAAGCCGTAGAAATCGAGTGTCAGTGGGCGGGAGCGTGAGGGACCTCCCTCCGACCCTCAGAGCAGCCAGCCGCTCACTGTGGGAGACTGTGTCTCGAGCGGGTGTCTCACAACAGTGTTGCCGAGAGAGCAAGAGCTAATAATTAGCGAGTTTTCCCGAATGTCTATGGCAACGCTGCGGGTGAACCCCGCCACCTACGAAGCTCGTTCTGGTCTCATTTTGAAGCTATTTTCGCCTAGTTTTCGGCAGAATATAGTTAATTTAATGCAGATGCTTTATTAATCATTCAGGAGTGCCTGAATATGCCCTTAATAGCGCAAATAAGCCCGCAGCGCAAGTGTTAAGCAAAGTATAATTTTGGTAACTCTATGTTGAACTTGTTCTAGCTTGTCTATATCTTTTTAATAGTAAGAGCACCAGGATTGAACGCATTATTCCAGAAGAGGGCGGACTAAGGAATTGTAAAGAGTTAGGATTACATCTTTGGATTTATGCTCAAATGACCTGCCTATAAAGCCAATTATTTTGTTTGCCTTTTTAACAACTTCTGAACATTTTTGACTCGGTTTTAGATTACTCGATATTGTTACTCCCAAATCAGTTTATCTGTCTACACTCTTAAGCTGGGTGTCATTCATTGATTAGTTTGCTTTCTCATTTCGGTTTCCGATATGGAGTACTTTACATTTATCCGCATTGAAATACATTTGCCAAATTTGAGCCCAATGTGACAAGTTATCTGATTATGTTGCATATCTTCAACATGTTCATTTGAGAGTACGCTATTTGAAATTTTTGTATCATCAGCAAACTTTGAGATTGTACAGGGGAAGCCCTTATCTATGTCGTTAATGAAAACTAGGAAGAGAACTGGCCCCAGTACCGATCCATGGGGTACCCCGCTACTTACATTGCTCCATTTGGATGATTACCGTTTATGACTACTCTTTGCTTTCTGTCACTGAGCCAATTGTCTATCCATTTCAACACACCGTCTTGTATTCCATGCGCTTTTACTTTTATCAATAAACATTTGTGGGGAACTTTGTTAAAGGCCTTTTGAAAATCAAGGTATATAATATCTACTTTTACTTTCATCATATAGGTTGAGGATATCGTGGAAGAAGTCTAAGAGGTTTATTACGAGAAAACCGTGTTGAGTATCTTTAAGTGTGTTGTTTTCCTCTAAGTGATTTACGAGTTCGTCTCTTATGAGAGTTTCTAGCATTTTACATACAACTCAGGTTAAGCTAATTGGACGATAGTTACTAGGTAGGGATTTGCTGCCTTTTTTTAATATCGGTGTTACGTTGGCGAGCTTCCACTGATCAGGCATAGACCCAGACTGTAAGGATTTATTGAAGAGCAATATCAGTAGTTTGGAGAGCTCATACTTAGCTTCCTTTAGAACTCTAGTCGAGATTGTATCAGGTCCAGGTGATAGATTTACCTTGAATTTATATAAACATTTCAAACTTCTCTTTCTGTAATGCTGATACTGCTTAGAACGTTAGAATTATCTCTCTGAACCGGTGATACTGTAGGGATATTACTAAGTTCTGCTGTTGTAAAAACTGATGCAAAGGTGTTGAGAGCGATACTAATTTTTGCTTCATCTTTAGCGTAATCTCCTTTCTCATCGACTAACGGTCCAATCGTTGTAGTCACTACTTTCTTCTGCCTGATGTAACTATAAAATTCTTTCGGGTTTGTCTTACTTTGATTTGCAAGATTCAATTTTAGCGTGTTATTACTTTGCTTGATTAACTTTTTGGCTTTGCATCGTAGATCTACAAATATAACTTTATTTTCATGGGTATCAGAGATTTGTTCATCTATTGTTAGCATTCTCTTTAGCAAGCAGATAATCCGCAATGTCTTTATTCCACCACTTAGGACTATTATGTACTGATCTTCGGTTTTTTAATGGTATGCACTCATATACTGCATTCGAGTAAGTGGAGGTGAAAAATCTCCATGATAGGTTTATATCATAATTGTTATCAACTCTGCGTAAGCAGAGTGGTATCGCCCCCCGTATAGTGGTACAGTTGGTCAAAGTTCCAGCTGACCCACCCTCGCTCTGAGGCTCATAGAATTATCTGGTAATACTGGTGTAGGAAGGAGGTGTGTCTTACAATGATTGGGATTGGTAGATCTGATTTTGGCTATATCATTGTTAGAACATATACTAAACAAGGGAAAATAAGCCTATCTCAAATAAAAATGCATACATCGCTATGTATGATCCCGAACATTCACCCAAAGTTCGTAGATTTGCTTAAATATTCAAGTTATTATATCCACTGATTGGCAACGCATATAAAACCTGCTGGCTGCCACAACATACTTTACTCGATTTTATAAGAATACATATTTCTGTATTATTGGTGGCTGCTTAATGAAGGAGCATTTAGTCTTCACAACGTGAACATTACATAGTCTAATTTGCAGTAATATACAAGACAGACACAGGTAACACATTAATGGCAAGTGGTATCCCTGCACCAATACACCAGTATTGCCAGCTAATTCTGGGAGCCCCAGAGCGAGGGTGGGTCAGCTGGAACTTTGACCAACTGTACATGCCGGCCGAAATGTCTGTCTGTCTGTCTGTCTGTCTGTCTGTCTGTCCGAAAACTCCTCCTAGACCGTTCAACAGATTTTCACCAAACTTCACACGAACATTTGGTGCGTGAATGCGACGGTAATTAAAACAATATTTTAGGAATGTGTGCAATAATTTTGATTTTAGGTTAAACAAATGGTAAAGTTCGTTGGCGCTACTTATAGTTCCATAATTTTCATTATCATCACTTCTGTGATGTGTGTGCCCCTACGGAGCACACACACACAGAAAGCCAACCTAATCACTACTGCCACATAAGAATGTGCGTGTCCCTGTGGGGCACGTGCCCACACACAAGCATACGGAAACAGGAATTACAATACTACGCTACTCTACGGGTGTGGGAAGGGGGCTGTGGGGGGGGGGGGGCGCCTTTGGTGGAATGAGGGAGATTCCTTTGGGCGGGCCCCTTGGTTGTGGTGAGGGGGGGGGGGGGGGGGGGGTTAGACCGTATTTTTTACCTAAGACCATAACTATTGAGTGATTTCAAGTAAAAAACGACGAAGACGACAACGATGACGACAGACATTTCGGACGGTAGGGTATCATTATACAGGGGGTAGTGGGCGATACCACTCTACTTATGCAGAAATGATAAAAACAAATTCAATTTTTAGGAAGAAGGAAGTTTGGGAAGGTGCTCTGTTAGCCTCGGACAAACTAAAGTACATTGCTCGAAGATGGCAAGAGCAAGTAATATCCTCAATAATGATAGCAAAAATATCATAACCCACAAACAATACGTCGGACCAGATTGTGTTAATACCCACGAGTTTTTTGAGTGTACAGATGGAGCAAAGAAAATCATGCTTATTTTCGGTATCATTACATTAATCTTCTATATTTATCAATCTTCGATACTTATCAATCTTCCTTATTTATCAATCTTTCGTATGTATCAATCTTTCATATCAATCTCTGATATTTATCAGTCTTTCATATATATCAATCTTCCATATTTACCAATTTTCCATATTTACTAATCTTCCATACATATCAATTTCATAACTATCAATCTTCTTAGTTATCAATCTTCCATATTTATCAATCTTCCATATTGATTGATTTTCCATATTCATCAATCTTCCATATATACCAATCGTCCATATTTATCAATTTTTCATATTCGTCAATCTTCTATATTTATCAATGTTTCATATATCTTTTATATTAATCAATCTTTCATATTTACCAATTTTTCAGTTATCAATCTTCCATATTTGCCAATCTTCCATATTTGACAATCTTCCATGCCGGTAATTAGCAGTTTTCCATTTTTATCAATCTTTCATATCGAGCAATCTGCTATATTTTTCAATCTTTCATATTTATCAATCTTCCATAGTCTCTTCATTACAATTAGGCAAAACATCATGACCCCTGCCCTCTCTTAATAAAATAAAGGTTGAGAACAATCAAGCTAACATATTCTAATTTGGGAAGAGTCAACCAGGAAATAGGTGTGAAAATCTACAACCCATTTCCTATAACCCTTTTTTTTTAAATTTACAAGAGGTCATGAATTCTGGCGTATTTAATGAATAGAAATGTTAATAAGGAACAGAACAAATAGGAGGCTGGATTATATTTTAAGGCAGTATTTCAACCTTATTCTCAAACTATGGCTCAAACTTTCGAAATACAATTATAGCCTAATATTTCAAACTTAGCATGGAGTGAAACTTTGAATTGTATATTTAACTCTTTGAAGATTATGCCGCATTTTGACAGTTTCCTCTAGCTATCATTAGATGATTTTAGACGGTTTAGGAAGGATTAGTGGGAATTACAAGAGCAAAGACTATCTCAAGTAACCTTCTGACTTCCATATACCCTTCCTGATCTGAATATAATCGCCAAACAATAGCCAGAAAATGGAAACGAGATGCGTAATCGGATCTTGAATGGGTTAGTAATGCTATTACATTTAGTAACATTAAGTTCTATTCCGTATGTACCGCAGCACTAAGAATTTATATGTGTTGTGTCAATATAAGTTAGGGTTTTATGATGGTGTAATGGTAAAAATGTAAACAATAGGTAAAATGATAAAAATGGGTCCAAATACCATTATTGGGCATATACAGTACATAGTATTGACAATTATACACATACAGTATACAGTATTATGAAGGCTTAAGCCAAAATGTTTGAGATTCAAGGATGCAAAATTCTCCCAAAATAGGTCTCAGCCACGATTGTATACACATAAATCAAAGTTCACAAACAAAAAATAAAGGCTATTAAAAGAAAAAGGAAGACAATCATAAGGCTATATGCGGTAAAAACTAAATACAATACAAAGTGAAATAATTCCGGCCGAAGAACTCCTATGGTGGCCTAGGCTACACTATTTAGCCAATCAATTTATTTTTCATCCATTGAATTTCGCCAGCTAGCCAAGACTTTTGCATGTCGTACCCCATTTTAATCTGCTTCAATTCGCCCCCCATCCGTTGCCGAGCTCTGTTCAACTCCCGCTCCTCTAGAACCATGCGCTGCTTCCGTGGAACGACATACATATTATCAATAGCATCGACGGTCTCCCGGACCTTCGACTCTGGACCCCGGACCCGTACCAACTCCGAAGGCTCCCGAAACACCTTGATATGCACACCGTAGTACAACTGTAGCGCCTTGATCCGTACTCCAGCGGTGCCGATCAGGTGCCCGCGGTCTTCATGAGCCACGTTGACGAGCAGAGTCGTGTAGCTCTCCTTAGGGGCCTTGGTATTTCCCTTTAGCCTCACTCCCTGCAAGTCATTTTGCCCTTTGAATGCAGTATGGTTCTTCGTCGCATTCAATTTTACTTTTTCTAGTATTGGGGGGGCTGGGGATTCACCCCACGATTCTTTCACTGATCGCGCCCAATTTTTCATTATGACTTACTGTAGATATGTTTTGTAATTAAGTGTTAAAATCACAATACACTCGTTAATAACGTAAGTTAAATCGAATTTAAGACGCCAAACACGCAAACACAATGTAAATCACAAGAGGAAATTAAAATGAACTGTCTTGACTTGAGTGAAGAAGTAGAATGAGTCTGGGTGGCTTTTGAACTTCTTTATATAAATTGTTGCTCAATAAGTGTTGCCAATTCGAATAACTATCACATGTTTCTTGATTATTCGTCAAATTTGTAAAACATTAGTAGACAATAAAAATATAAAAAATATCGCTATGAAAATTGTATATTCCTAAACCATAGCGTACATGTGTTCAATTTCTCATAATTTCTTGTATATATTTCATAGATGTACGGTATGTAAATATTTCTGGACCTATAGCAGTTAGGTTGTTAACTTGGCAACATTTTAAGGTGGTAGCAGCAATAGTATTAGTCTATAGAACGTCGCTAGATTAATTACAATGAGTAAAGTTCATTCATTATTAAACGTTTAATAATATAATATAACTTTTTGTATATTTCAGTATTTGTGTATGAAGGATATACTGTACATTATAGCCTCGGATACGCTTACAATGCCATATTTTACATAATAGTTCCCCAATATAATTACCGTTTTCTGTAAATTTATTATTAAAGAAAGCGAAAATATATGGGCAACTAAAATATAATATTGAAGACCAATATAATCATCACAGTACTGTACAGTATATGCTTAGACATGAACAAGCAGTTACACTCGTACATACACACCCCTTCAGCTACGTCGTTCCCCAGAGTGTTGGGGCTTGTACTGATGGGAAACTAAATAATAATATTAATACAATGGAAATACACCTAACAGCCTTATTGGGCTATCCTTAGTTGGAATTATGCAAAGCTGGTAGGCTACATATGTCATATTTGAAACATATGTACCAACATGATAAATTATTAACTTGAATAAACATTATCAACTCTGCGTAAGCAGAGTGGTATCGCCCCCCGTATAGTGGTACATGCCGGCCAAAATGTCTGTCTGTCTGTCTGTCTGTCCGAAAACTCCTCCTAGACCATTCGACGGATTTTCACCAAACTTCACACGAACATTTGGTGCGTGAATGCGACGGTAATTAAAAAAAAAAATAGAATTTGTGCAATAGTTATGATTTTAAGTTAAACAAAATGGTAACTTGATTTAGAGATAAAACTCAAATAACTCAAAAAAATATATAGGATTTAGATATTAGTCATGTATGTGTGACTGAACTTCAAGGCGAACAATAAGTTAATGAAACTTGAATAAAACATAGAGCTAGAATAACTCAAAAGGTACACGTATGAATTGTACTTCATAAAGTGTAATTATAATAATAGTCATAAATATGTGACTGAGGAGAAATACTCTGTGAATAAACTATTTATGTTAGTTATGTACCCAGATGTTAAAGATAGCATAGCAACTAGGTCTGAATAAGCGTTCACTGGTCTTTACGTGTAAGTGCATGTATTTATTTCCGGACAAACATATATATATACATTTCCACAAAGAATACAGGAGATTGTGTTCGAGGAAGTATATATATATTTATCCCACGATAGATGTGTAACTATCCTCCCTTAGCAGAGCAACGGATAATAAGTAATTAGGGAAGAATGAACAATCTTCTATTATTACGTTAAACTATGAACCTCAACATACCTAAGTTAAACCCTAATTGCAATCATCGTTACCATTACGAAACAATAGAACACTTAAAGGTATATGTAGAGGAAAGGCACTGGTAGAGCGTTTTGCGAGCACGTTTCACTTGTCCAAGTTGTCCTATGGTTGATCACAGGGACCCGGAGGTTTCACACACACTCACTAGGTTCGGGCCCAAACAACTTTATGCACCTGGCTCTCTCTTGGTCCTTCTTTCTCTCCACCCGACACTCTCGAATACTGTCTGCACTGAACTTGGAGGATGATTTGACTCGATATTTATTACAAGTATCGGTTTGGTACAGGGATACTAATCTAGCAACTAGATCAGCATCCAAGCTACTAGATCCACCTGAGGTATTAGAACTTCCTGCATAAGTACTGTTAAGTCCCTGTATTATCGGATGTTGATAACTTGTTAGTAGCACAGGAAGTTCTTAACTAGAGGCTTCACCTGACTGATCCCTTTCTACCGTAGGGATCCCGATCTCGTAATCCAAAATTGGATTTAAGCCAGTAGGCTGAGTGCTTGATTTAACTCTGTTCAATGCAGGTAGTAACTCCTTTTTAGTCGGCACAAGGGGGCTTTGATCTCGGGTTAATAGGGGTGTGTGTGATACCCTGATTTTGAGTTTAGGGATGGAAGGAGTTGCATTAGTATTTGTCTGTCTTTGCGACTTGTTTGAGGATGATGCTTGGGGAGTTTTGGTTTTCTTGTTTGCCCTAGGTTGGACCTGATGGTGATCTAGGAGCGAGATGTTAATTTGGGGGTTTTTGTTAGAGTTGGGGGTTTCTTCATATTTAGCACTGATGGGATAAGGTAAATCAAAATAGGCTTGTTTACTTGCAATGCTGTGACTCTCTTCATAATTAGTTTGGTACTCTACTGGGGGGCACTGGGAGTTTTGGTAGTTAATTTGCATACACTCGGGTGCGTCACTAATTGTCACTGGTTGGTTTTGGTGGTTGTAGTAACTCTCCCTGGAATCCCATGCTCTCCGTTTTTTTTTTTTTTTAAAGAGACAATGAACGGAGGAAGGAAAAACACAGATAAAACAAAAAAGGTCCATGTGCCTAAAGGCATCCTCCATTCATAAAATGTTTGTAACAACTGGATTTAAACTGTTGTAGATTGTAAGTTTGTGGAAAGCAACTCGAGGGAAGTGAATTCCAAAGAGTAGTAGTTCTGGGGATAAATTAATTTTGATAAGCAGAAGTTCTGCATTGTGGAGGAGAAAGTGTAAATTCATGGGCGCTCTCAGCTGCCCTAGTTCTACGGGGAAAGATGTGGAGAGGCGGCACAATTGAAGCAAGCTCCTCGGAACAATTGCTGTGAAAATATCTGTAGAATAATGCAAGGGATGCAACGTTTCTTCGTATGGATAATGTAGGAAGGTCCTGTGTGATTGCAGGGTTATTGATTAATCTAATAGCTTTATTTTGAATTTTGTCCAACTGCCTCAATGCAACCACTCCACTTCCACTCCACAGAGGTGAACAGTAATCCATCTGAGAACGCACATGACTTTTATATATTACGGCCAACTGCTCGTCAGTGAAGAATTCTCGAACTCTGTACAGGAGTCCCAGTTTTTTAGAGCCATTCTTAGCAATGCTTCTAACATAATGTGTCCATCTCAGGTTAGTAGTTAATGTTACACCGAGAATGTCAATATTTACATCATTAAAAAATATAAGGGAGTCAGTGAGATTCTGTCGGTTAGAAAATTGAATGTACTTGGTTTTCTGTGCATTAAAGGAAACTAGATTCTTTTGTCCCCATTTATTAATTCTAGAAAGGTCCTGGTTCAGAGAAATTGCAGTGTTTATTTTTGAATTTATAAGATCGGGTTGGGTGAAAGAATTGGCAAATGTGAAGGAACTGTGGAGTGTTGAGTCATCTGCATAGGAATGTATTGGATTATGAGTGGTAGATATGAGATCATTGATATGAATGAGGAACAGAGTTGGGGCCAAAACTGATCCCTGGGGAACACCAGCATTTATTGAGTGAAATTGAGAATAAAGGCCATCTACCATTACACATATTTTTCTGTTAAGAAGATAAGAAGACACTAGTGGAACTAATGATGTAAGGCCGTAGTGTGACATCTTCGACAATAAGGATTGATGCCAGACTCTATCAAATGCCTTTGATATATCCAGTGCTATTGTATGTGTTTCACCATGTTGGTCTGTAGCTTGGTTGATTTGATGTGTAAGAAGGCAAAGAATGTCTGCAGTTGATCGACATCATCTAAAACCATATTGCCTATCACTGACTAATTTATTATTCTCAAGATGCTTAATTATATGATTATTTAATATAATTTCAAAGACTTTACCAAGAGTGGAAGTTATAGCTATTGGTCTGTAGTTTGATGGATCTGAAGAGGCACCTTTTTTAGGAACTGGATGGATGTTTGCTTCTTTCCAGGATACTGGGAAGCATGAGGTATGAGTACACAGACGGAATAATTTTGCCAATACAGGAGCGAGCACCAAGGAGCAATTCTTAAGTACTATTGGAGGAATTTCATCTGGACCAGGGGCTTTATCTACTGAGAGATTCTGCAAAATAGTTTTGACATGTCTGGTGTGGATCTTAAGTGAGGGAATTTCAGGCGAATTAAAATTAAGTACAGGGACATCTTGATTTATTTCATCTAAGGTTGAGTTGGTGGAGAAAATATCTGCAAGAAGGTTAGCTTTACCTCGTGGGTCACTTACAAGATTGCCAGTCGGAGATTTTAATGGTGGAATGGATGAAACAGTAGTGAAGTTGGATTTGAATGAGTTAAGAGTAGACTAAAATATTTTGTTAACATTTGGATTATTTAGAAGTTTATTTGCCTGCTTGTGGAGAAAGTTTGATTTAGTTAGATTTAATACAATTTTGGCATGATTTCTGATGTTTCTAAAGTAATTAAAGGCTTCATGTGTTCTTGATCTTGTGTATGCATTGTAGGCTATTGCTTTTTGTTCAGTTACTCTAGCACAATTATGGTCAAACCATTTAGGTGAATTAGAGCAATGGGAAGTATGTGGAAGACGAGAAATCTCGGAGTGAAAGTAAAAAGTGCACTGTATCAAGGAATTGTTGTGCCAACAGTGATGTATTGGGCTGAGACATGGGCTCTGAAGAAAAAGGAGAAAAGAGGGCTGGATGTGATGGAGATGAGCTGCTTGAGGAGTATGTGTGGAGTTACTCGTAGAGACAGATTGAGGAATGAAGAGATACGTAGGAGTACAAAGGAGTACAAAGGAGTACAAAGGAAATCAAGCAACAACAGATCCAGTGACCCTTCTAGGTTGCTTGTCCTCCAAAACACTGAGGATCAAGTGTCCAAACAGTGGTTTAGAGTGGGTAAGGGAACATTGGAAAGGGAATTACTGCCCTGGAACTAATGTCCGTGGCAGGATTAGGAAGTTAGTAGGGGACAGATGGGTTAGTAACTGAGGGGGGGATAAAATAAAGTTATTCATTTACAAACGCAGTCAGTCGCGGGTTTGATGCGAGATATTTGTCTAGGCGGAGTTTAAATGAATCAACGGTGATGCAGTCTATAACGTTTCGGGGAAGCCCATTCCACAAGTTGACAACTCGATTGAAGAAGAAATTCTTAGATTCGTGCGAGTTAAAAGATTTACCAATAATTTTGCAACCGTTTCCCCGCGTGTAATTAGATTGGTCGATAGTGAAGTACTTACTACAGTTCATATTGTCGATGCCTTTGATGATTTTGAACACTTGAATTAAGTCGCCTCTTAATCTGCGCTGGGTTAAAGGAAATAGATTTAATTCTCTAAGACGCTCTTCGTATGGTTTGTTCTTTAGGCTAGGTATCATTTTGGTAACTCTACGTTGAACTCGTTCTAGCTTGTTTATATCTTTTTGGTAATAAGGGCACCAGGATTGAACGCAGTATTCCAGAAGAGGGCGGACTAAGGAATTGTAAAGGGTTAGGATAACTTCTTTGGATTTATGCTCAAATGACCTGCCTATAAAGCCAATTATTTTGTTTGCCTTCTTAACAACTTCTGAACATTGTTGACTCGGTTTTAGGTTACTCGATATTGTTACTCCCAGATCGGTTTCTCTGTTTACATTCTTAAGCTGAGTGCCATTCATCGAATAGTTTGCTTTCTCATTTAGGTATCCGATATGTAGTACTTTACATTTATCCGCATTGAAACTCATTTGCCAAATTTGGGCCCAACATGACAATTTATCTAGATTGTGTTGCATATCGTCAACTTGTTCTTTCGAGAGTACGCTATTTGCAATTTTTGTATCGTCAGCAAATTTTGAGATTGTACAGGTGAGACCCTCATCTATGTCGTTGATGTAAATTAGAAAGAGAATTGGTCCTAGTACCGATCCCTGGGGTACCCCGCTACTTACATTGGTCCATTTTGATGCCTTACCGTTTATGACTACTCTTTGCTTTCTGTCGCTGAGCCAATTTTCTATCCATTTCAACACACCGTCTTGTATTCCATGCGCTTTTAGTTTTAGCAGTAAACGTTTGTGGGGAACTTTGTCAAAGGCCTTTTGAAAATCAAGGTATATAATATCTACAGCTTTACTCTCATCGTAGAGGTTGAGGATATCGTGGAAGAAGTCTAAGAGGTTTGTTAAACAGGAACGTTTTTTACGAAAGCCGTGTTGAGTATCTTTAAGTATGTTATTTTCCTCTAAGTGATTTACGAGTCTGTCTCGTATGACAGTTTCTAGCATTTTACATACAACTGAGGTTAAGCTAATTGGACGATAGTTACTATCGTCAGAGTGGGGCAGCAGGAACATTTGTCAGCCAGAGTGGACAGAAGGGTGCTGAGCTGGTATGGTCATGTTGAACGAATGGGAGATGAAAGGCTTACAAAGATAATATGTGAGTCAGGTACAAGGGGAGATAGAAGGGCAGGAAGACCCCCATTGAGATGGAGAGACTGTGTAAGAAAGGCTTTGGGTGATAGAGGAATGACTATAGATCAGGCAGGGGAAGTGGTGGTGGACAGGAGTGAATGGAGAATGCTTGTGAATAGTTGAGTGAACACGTGGTCATTTGGAGTAAGGGGTCGGGTGCAAGTTCGACTAGATAATAGTCCATCAGGCGCCTGGCCCGGGGAGACGATTAATATGAAGGGTGTGCCTGGAAGTGTGGTGGGAGGGCTTGTGGCTTTGGCTCCGCTGCATGTCTGCCTGCCGAGATCGGAACCTCCGGGTGGTCAGGGGCCGGGGGAGTGCTGGAGCGACCTTGGTAACCCTGGTCTCTGGGTCTTCTCCTGGGTGACCTGGATGTGTGTGAGTTTGTGTTTTTTATCAGTGTTTATTTTTTGTTTTATGTTGTTTTTGTGTTTTCCCTGTTCTTGCTCTGTCTTGAGTCTACCCCCAAAATGGGGATTGGGCCTGAGCATATAGATAGATAGATAGATAGATCTTTTACTGTACTTTTGATGAGGAATAAAAGTTTCCATTCCAATTTTTATAAAATCTTGTATGTGGCTCAAGGTGGAGTCTGCATCATTAGAAAAAAAAAAAGAGGTCCAGGGAATATCAATAAAGAAATCTTGAAGACCCTCCCAGTCTGCCCTATCGTAATGCCATTTAGTCACCAAAACAGGTTCAGAGTGGGAAGGTGTGGTAGGTGATAGACAGGTGGCCTGTATCAGACAGTGATCAGAAGATCCAAGCGGGGACCTCACTGTAAATCATAATTTTCTGAAGTGGTTGTTAAAAATAAGTCCAGTAGGTGGGAATTATGATCAGGATTATCTGGTACACGGGTGGGTTGGTTGACTAGTTGAGTGAGATTAAATGAGTCTGCAAATAGCTCACATTCAAGACCAGCATCATCAGTCCTGGCTGAATGAGTGAGCCATTCAACATTATGGACATTAAAATCACCCAACACAGTGATTTCAGAAGAAGCATTTAAGTTGAGGACACTGAGTTGTGAGGACAGAGAATCAAAAAGACTTTGCTCTGGAGGAGTATTTGGGGAACGGTAGATTCAACATATGTATTTAAATTTACCAGCCGAAATTAATTTGTATATAGAATAATCAAAATAGGGACAATTGAAACCAGTAACCTCCTCCAGGGCAATTTCAGATTTTGCGAAGCAACATACACCTCCTTTAGGTCTGAAATTTTGGAGCAGTTGATAACCTGGAAAATTAAATCTAGATGTGTCAGATGTGGATGTTACTTGAGTCTCTGTCAAAAAAAGGAGAGTAGGGGATTCTGCTTGAAGAAATTGGTGTACAGAATTGATGTTAGAGTGAAGTCCCCTTATATTGCTAAAGAAAAAGCTGCACCGACGAGCAGCTTTGGGATGTTGCAATGCTGTTGACACAGTCGCATGATGACAACTGGGAGGGCCCTGTGTCGATGACCCAACCCTGCCGGGGGTGGATATCCGAGGGACCACCAGGTTTGCTCTTAACCTGACAAGCGCGATATGACAGTAGGTGCTAGGGTAGTTATTTGTGCATTTCTAGCCCTGGATTCTGACAGAATTCGTCATATTTACAATATAAACCATTATTTGTTTTCGGTATGCTTTTATTTTACATATATGATGTATATATGAACCTTCAAGAGTGCTAAAAAAAGTGGGAAAAGCATTTGGGTGGTGAAAAACGAAGATATTGGCCCACCCGGTCATAATCTCAGGCGAGAGAGAGAGACAGGCAGCCTTCCCTCTCGCTGTCTGAGGGTCAACTGAGGAGAGGGGGGCGGTGTGTGTGCGGTGTCTGGGTGTTGCATAAACCACTTTTATGCAACCCACTTGTGCTACATTATCGCGGGAGAGAAAAATAACCGATAAATGATGATAATAAGAGGAAAAATAGGTGATAATTGAGGAGGGGAGGGAGGGGGGAATAAGGTGGGGAAGGAGGGGAGGGGGGTGGGTGAGATTTACATGGATGAGTACTGGAGGGGAATTATCTCACCTAGAGACAAATTCCTTTGTTTTGATAGGCCCTTTTTTTTTATGGAAGGCTTTTTTTATGGTCCTGCTTCCGTGAGGCCTATCGCGTTCCCTATAGGAAGCCTTCCGTGAGGCCTATCGCGCTTGCCGGGTTAAGAATTGTACTGACATGATTTATTAGGTAAATATATGTATAGTGTTGCATGTATGATATGTATTGGGAAGAGCAGTGTTTTATGAATAGAGGATAGTGATGTAGGGCAATGTCGTGAAGTTGGATGTGTATGTTATATAAAGGGGGTTTTCCTGATACCCCTGATGTGTGAGGCAGAAAGATTATGTATCCAGCTACCAAGGCCTGGGAGAGAAAATGGAATTCAGGCTATTCCCTGAGTCTCCCGAAACCTTGGCGGTAGTACTTCCCTGGGCGGGGCTGCCTACCCCTACTATTCTATGAGAGCTTTTCCTGGGGGGCGCGTTTTCTGGGGTGGTTGGCTCCCGTTTTCTGACTTTATAGTTGATGGTGGTCTTGGATCCTGGAGGGCTCGGGTTGTGGTTCCTGACTTCTTATGGAAGAAATGCGGCAGATTTGGTCTGTGTTGTTATGCGTAGACGGGAGCAGGTGGCTGGATATATTTGGCATTTCTTGTGCAGACCCCATCATCTCACCATCGCCTTCCAAAATAAAGTCCCGGCCTCGGGCTTGGAGCATGTACATCTTGCAGGTTTCGTTGCGGACGTATGGTGTCAGATTTTGTAGGAAATAGTACCACACTCTTGCTTTGTTGTTGTTGCGGCCATTTGCATCACGAAACACGGTGAGGGGAAGGGGATATCGGAGTACTGGATGATGTTGAGGAGTTGGCCTGGTGTGGTGATTTTTCGTGGTTCATTGTTGACTCGTAGAGATAGACTGTTGACCCTCAAGTTGGAAGGTGTGTCTGGAGCTGGGTCAGTGTTGGGAATGACTATGTTAGGACGGTCAGGGTCACTGGTTGAATCTGAGAGTTGGGGGAGGGGCTTAGAGATATTTGATTTAGGGGGGTTTTGCTGATATTTACTTTAGGGGGGGTATTCGTGATAGGTAAAGTGGGGGGGGAAGGGGGGGGGGAGGAGCTTGGGGTTAATGCGGTGATGGAAATTTGTATGTTCAAGTTGGGGCGAGATGGGGTGGGGGAGTCAGGTTTATTAGGAGATGGGGAGGAGACAGGTGCTCCTGGAACAGGTGCAGGATAGGCAGGTGTAGGGTTGACAGGTACTGGTGTGGTGAGGGCAGGTGCAGGGTTGTCAGGGACAGGGGCGGCTATGGTTGTAGTCGGTGTAAGGTTGACTGGTTGAGTAGGCTGGCTGGTTGAGGTGGTGGTGGAAGATTTTGGAGTTGGCACAGCAGGCGCCCATCTTTTTGTTCTTGTTAGCCGTCTCCTTTACTTGGAGTACCTCGGCTGTGAGATAGGTGGTGGAGATAGAGTTAATGGTGGGGATGTGCGGAAACAGTGTTGTCGGCATTTCGAGTGTGAAGGGGGTGGGGGTTTAGGTTTGGAGGGGGGTTTAGGAGGAGGAATAGAGGGAAGGGGAAGAGGAGTGGGAAGGTTTTGAGGAGGAGGGTTTTGGGGGTTGATTGACAGGTCTGGGGTTGGAATGAAAGGATGGATTTGGGTGGATAGGTGGGTAAGAGGGGATGGGGTAAAAAGGGAAATTTCGGAATTGGCTGAGGATGAGGGTTTGGAGAAGGATTGAGGACTGGGTATGGTAGGTGTTGTGGGGGGTGGAGTTTTCTGGATAGGGGTTGGTTGGATAGGTATAGGTGGGAGGGATGAGGATAGAGGTATGGTGGTAGGGATAGTGGCGAACCCAGATGGGGCTGATAGGGCTCGAGTAGGTGGAGGAAGGGTTGTAAGATAGCTGGGGAAGTTGGGGGTAGGAGTGGAAATAGGTCGAGGGCATTTAGGTTTGGGAATAGGGAGTGAAGGTATTGGGGGTAAGGTAGGGGTAGGGTGGGTGGGAAAGGTCTCTGTTTGGGGTGGTAAAAGGTTCTGATTATTGGCAGTAGGGCATGCATCATTATCATCAGGGTTAACTAGCATAGATAAATTTTCATCCAGAGGTTGGAACCGGTGTACATAACGGTTTCGATATGTGCGTGATTCCCCGTACTAATTAACTGTGACTTGATAGCAGTTAGGTACTGTCAGTATCTCAAATGGTCCTTTGTATCTGGGTTTGAGCTTAGATGTTACGGGAAGTTGTGCTACCATGACAAGATCGCCGACGTGATGAGTGTTGACTTTTGGTGTTTCGTCGGGTTGCAGGTCTTGGAGGTACTGGAGTTGTCTTAGTCGTTTTTTTAGATGGACAAGCGACTGGTTTAAGTTGGGTAAGGGCTCTGATGGGATGGACAAGTGTCTTAACGGAAGTAGTAGTGGGGGTTCTCCGAAGATTCTCTCGTGGGGTGTAATTCCGTCTTGTTGAGGGCAGGTGTTGATGCCCCATTGCACAATGCGGACTTGGCTAGGCCAATCCGTGGTATTAATTTGTTGCAACCTTGTTCTCACTTGATTGGCAATGGTTCGGTGGATACGTTCACAGATGGAATTCCCTTGAGGCCAATAAGGGGAGGAATGGCTGATTTTGAATCCAAACATCTGGGATATCTGAGTCCAGACATGGCCTGTGAACTCGGGTGCGTTGTCAGAATGAATGGCTTGGGGAAAACCGAAGTAGGGGAATACATGCTGTAGAAGAGACTCGGCATCTGCAAACGCAGAGTGCTCTTTTGCAGGGCAGGCTATTACATACTTGGAATATGTATCCACAAATGTGATGATGTATTTAAACCCTTTAACCCCTTCCATGGGTCCCATAACATCGACTGCCAAGAGTTGCCATGGTTTGGATGCGATTAATTTTCCTGAAGGACCTGAGGTTCTTGTTTTGTCTTTTCCTAAAGCGCAGGCACGGCAAGCTTCTGTGATTTTCTTGGCTTTTAGGTAAGTTGATGGGGTCCAATAGATATCCTGGAAGGTGGTGACGAGTTTTTTCTGTCCTAGGTGGATGCCGTTGTGTGAATGGAGAGATTGCATAACATCTAGAGCTGTGTTAGGACAAATTACTATTTTGCCTTCCACAGTGTAGAGGTTGTCTCCTTTCCTTTGCAATTGGGTGAATATATATATCTTGGTATCCAATCAGGTTTTTCTTGGTGTTGGTATTGTTGTAGCAGGTGTTGTTGGTCCTGGTCGGTGGAGTCCTGGTGGTGTATGGCTCGAATTGCTGCAGTAGGTGGGGTGGGTTGAAGCGGCAGTCTGGAGAGGGCATCGGCGTTGGTGTGCAGTTTGCCAGGTCTGTAGGCTATTTCAAAGTTTAATTCCTCTAGGGATTCTCGCCACCTGACAGTTAAGGCATTGTTCGTGTCTGATTTTCTGAACCATTGCTAGGCCTAGTGATCTGTGATGATTGGGACCTTGACCCCTGCCAGATAAGCTTTAAAATGATCTAGTGCCCAAATGATACCCAAACTCTCTCTCTTGGTGACAGGATAATTGATTTCTGCCGGGTTGAGGGTTCTGCTGGCACAGTCAATTATGTGTTCTCTTCCTTCCCTGGTTTGAGCTAACACTGCTCCAATTCCGAACAAGGAGATATCTGTGTAGAGACGGAATAGTTGGGTGTAGTCAGGAAAAGAGACAACTGGTGCAGCTACTAGTAGATCTTTCAGTGTGTTGAAGGCTTGTAGACGTTGAGTAGTACAAAGAAAAGATTCTTCTTTCCTCGTGAGGTTGTGTAAGGGCTTGGCGATGGTGGCAAAATTCTTCACGAATCGTCGGTAGTAAGAAGCTAACCCTAGAAAGGCTCAAACTCCTTTGACATTATTGGGTGGTGTGATAGCATTTATGGCTTTCAGTTTGGCTGGATCTGGAGAAATACCCTCTTTAGATACTATGTGACCGAGGAATTGGACTTCTTTTTGGGCCATGGTGCATTTTGAGGGCTTGAGTTTCAGGTTGGCATCACGTATTCGTTGAAATACTTGGCGTAAGCGTTGGTGTTCAGCCCAAGTTTTGCCGAACACAATGAAGTCATTTAAGTATGCTAAACATGTTTCCCAAGTTAAACCTTGTAGGACTGATTCCATGAGCCTGGAAAATGTTGCTGGTCCGTTACACAGTCCAAACGGCAGTACGGTAAACTCATAGAGTCTTCCCTGACTGGTGGAGAAGGCCGTTTTCTGTTGATGGTCGGGGACTACGGGCACCTGCCAATATTCTGCTTGGAGGCCTAAGGTGGTGAACCATCTAGCTCCTAGTAAAGAGTCTAGGGAGTCATCGATGCGGGGTAGAGGTGTGGCATCCTTGATGGTGACGTCATTAAGTTGGCGGTAGTCAATGCAAAATCTTGTAGAGCCGTCTTTCTTTCTTACCAAGACTATGAGGGAAGACCAGGGGATGGTTGATGGGCGAATAACTCCTTTGTCTAGCATTTCTTGTACTTGGTTGTCTTCTTCTTGACGTTGGATGGGTTTTTTCCGTCGAATGGGTTGACGAATAGGGTGTCCGACGGGGTGGATAGGATGGTGAAGAAGTTGCGTTTTTCCTACGTCACGGCTGGATGTGGCGAAGATGTCTTGGAATGAAGTCATCAACTCTTGTAGGTCTTGTCTTTATTGGCTTGTTAGTTGTGGGGGAATCTCAGGGAATTTAGGTGGGGGGGATGCGGCTTTGTCTTCGGGTAGAGATAGTTCTTCGTCATGATTTTCTAGTTCACCTATTGCTAACTCTTTTGGCAAGGTAAGGGGGTGATCAGATATGTTGGCAATTTTGACTTGATTTAATTTATCAAGTGGTTTAGAAGCAAAATTTATCACTCTGTTAACACAATCGATGGTGGTACGTAGTGAGGTCAGCAAGTCAAAACCTAGGTACCCATCATAGCTGGTTTCAGTGGATGGGAATATCATAAAGGAATGGTGATGACCGTGATCAGGGATGTTGGTAGCTACGTAGAGGGGAGCTGTTTGCCCTCGGTTAGGAATTATGCCATCGTTTGCATCAATAAAGACAATGATGAGGGTTGAATAGGCACAAAAATGGCCTTGTTTTTTGGCAAAATATGAGGGAAATAGACATGAACGGGAGGCATCCGTGCCAATTAAAAGTCTAGCCCTTTAACACCTTGGATTGTAAGATGATTATAAATGGGGGGTTTTCCTGCATTTGAGATTGTTCCATCACGAGTCCCCGCCAGTTTGGCGATAGGTGGGCGGGGGCGGATTAAAAATCTGGATTATCTTGATTGTTGGAAGATTCCTCTCATACCACGATCTCTTCTGGAAGTCCTTCTTCAGGGGCATCGTCTATTCCTGCTGTTCCGTCTTCCATGTTGGTGGCAACTTGTCGTGGCTTAATCCAGGGAATATGTCCCCAGAACTGAGGTAGCTTAGGACGACGGTTTACCAACCCAGAAAAAGATTTCTTAAGTGAAAGCAAAGGGCACTTTGGACTGCAGGGTTTCCAATCCGAGGGTCTGACCCTGGCCCAATCTTCCATCATCTCTGAGGAACGAGGATATGAGGTTGCTGAAGAAGGCGTTGAAAGAAGCTGAGGTTGGGTGGTGGCACGACTAATGGCGGCGATCTTGTCTTTCTCATGGCTCTTTTGAAATGCCAAGATACGCCGGATAATCGGTAGATCCTCGTCATAACCCTTGGGCTCGGTGATGGCGAAGTGATCCCGGACTGACGTAGGAAGTACGCGAAGCAAGGCATTAAACACACTCTCTTTTCTTGCGATAGCAGTGTCTTCCGGAAATGCTGTTACCACCAGCTGATTCAGTTGGCTGATGGTATTATCTAGATTCCCTGAAAACTTCACGCTATGGAATTGCTGGTTCACAATTATTTTCCCGAGAGATGGGTTAATGGCTCCATTGGTATACCTTTCAAATTGAGCCCAGGTCAATTCGGGGGTGTCACGCACATAACCTGAAACGAGGGACATATGCTGGGCCAACTTCATAACAACTGTGTGGATTTTAGAGGTATCATCTTCTTTAAACACAATGTCAAACACAGGCTTGACCACTTCAAGATAAGTGACAATGTCGTGATCTTCTGGTTTGAAAGGAATAATTTCGAGCGATGTTCCACCCATGATGTTTGTGTTATTGGTTATACTGAGTGATTAATATAAACAAAGGTTGTTATTCCGAGTTGAGACACCGCTGCCGCAACTGTTATGCCACGTTATAATAAAACGTGATATAATAAAAACGTGATAATAAAACGTGATGCGATTTCCACCTTAGGAATCCGCGCTAATCAACAAATTAAATTGGGTTCCTCTCTGCTGGGAAACAACTAGCCTAACTTCACTCAAATAATAATCAATGGTCACAAAATACACAGTAATGGTTCACAAGTTTATTCCTTAATAGCCAGGGTACATTCTCAATATGATGTTGGCAAATAATATATGGATAACATATAAATAATAATAATGTTACAGATAGAACATATAAATAAGAATACACAGAGATGTTAAGTCTCAATCACAATAAGTAGTGTCCTGAGAAAAATAATGAATAGCTCTAAATATGGCTTCACTCAGAGTAAATAATAGTTGTTGTTGTTGTTGTTTTTCCCCAAGCTACCTGGCCGAACAGCCCCAAGGCCCCGAGCAAGGCCAAGGCCATAACCGAGCACCCCCACAGAACCCTCCCTGCCGACCACAATAAAGCCTGGGTGACCGAAGCCACTCCATGGCGGGGATCTGAGGAGGGTGCGGAAACGCCCGGGAAACCAAAGCCCCACCCAGGGCCCTGTGCCCCTCAGCAATTATGAAGAGAAAGTTGAGGGGCAAAGGAAAGATGTGACGCTTTGGCTTCCAATCTTGGTAGATTAGGAGGTCAATCCACGCAAGAGACTTGCGTCACTTGAGATCTAGAAAATATATAAGTAAAAGGAACAGTCAGAGTAAGCTATGGGTATGGCAGAGATCGCTCAGTTCTCACTCTGATAGACCAGCCCATCACCACATGACTAGAACCCAATCCTCTCAGCATCAGCTAGGAAAGGCCCTAGAAAGCCGCCTTTGGCGGGGGGATAGCTCCCCTATTTCAACCCTTTTCGGGGTTGGGCACCCGCCAGTAGTAAATAATAGTTACTGCGCTTAGCATACAAGCGGTGCTGAAGGTATGTAAATTAAGACACTACTTGACTTCAAAGCGAACAATAAGTTAAATTAACTTGAACTAGAGATAAAACTTATAACTCAAAGAGTAATAATTATGAATATAAATTCATGAATAGGTAAGATTTAGATAATAGTCATGTATGCGTGACTGAACTTCACAGCGAACAATAAGTTAATGCAACTTGAATAAACATAGAACTAGAATAGTTCAAATAGTACACAAATGAATTATACTTCATACAGCGTGATAATAATAATAGTCAGAAATATGTGACTGAATGAAAAATACTCTGTGAATAAACTATCTATGGTAGTAATGTACCCAGATGATAAAAACAGCATAAAAACTAGGTCTGAATAAGCGTTCACTGGTTCTTATGTGTAAGTGCATGTATTTATTCCCGGACAAACATATGTATATTTCCACATAAAGAATACAGGAGACTTTACTCGAAGAAGTATATAAATGTTTCTCCCACGATAATTGTGTAAATGTTCTCCCTTAACAGAGTAACGGATAATAAATAAGATAGGGAAGAATGAATAATCTTCAATTATTACGTTAGACTATGAACCTCAACATACCAAGTTAATCCTAATTGCAATCATCGTTACCATTACGAAACAAAAGAACACTTAAAGGTTTTAGGTAGAAGAAAGGCACTGGTAGAGAGTCTGGCGAGCACGTTTCACTTGGCTAAGTTGTCCAATGGTTGACCACAGGGACCTGGAGGCTTCACACACGCTCATTAGGTTCTGGTCCAAACAACTCGATGTGCCTTGCTCTATCTTCTTTCTCCATGACACTCTCGATTACTCTCTGCACTGAGTCGGTTTGTTAGGTTTACTCGAGATTGATTTATATCGGTTTGGTACAGTGATACCAATCTAGAGTCTAGATCTGCATCAAGGCTACTAACTTTACCTGAGATATTGGTATTTCCTGCATATGTGTTGGCAAGCCCCCGAATTACCGGATGTTGATTACTTGGTAACAACGCAGGAAGTTCCTCACTAGTGTTTGACTGATCCCTTTCTATCCTAGGGATCCCAATATTGTATTCCACAGGAGGAATAAAGCCAGTAGGCTGATTGCTTCTCTTACTTTTGGTCAGTGCAGGTAGTAACCCCTTTTTGGTCGGCATCAGGGGGCTTTGATCTCGGGGTAATAGGGGTGTGTGTGATATCCTGATTTTGATCTTAGGGATGGAAGGGGTTGCACTAATATTGTTTTGACTGTGTGACTTGTTTGAGGAGGATGCTTGGGAAGTTTTGGTCTTGTTGTTTACC
The DNA here is from genome assembly GCA_032716605.1 of Paralithodes platypus. NCBI lineage: Eukaryota > Metazoa > Arthropoda > Malacostraca > Decapoda > Lithodidae > Paralithodes > Paralithodes platypus. Next base: position 9,942,698 of record CM064531.1, read on the forward strand.
CTAGGTTTGACCTGATGGTGATTTAAGAGTGAATTGTTACTTTGAGGGATTTGGCTAGAGTTTCTCATTTTTAGAACAGAGGGAATAAGTTGGCTCTGAAAAGGCTTGTTTGTTAGCATTGCATAATTTATTTGGTACTCTACTGGGGGGCATTGGGGGATTTGATAGCGAATTTGCATAACATCAAGCTTGTCACTATTTATCACTGGTGGGTTTTGGGGGCTGTAGGAGTTCTCCCTGGAATCCCTGGGATTCCCACGCTCATAGTTTTCTATGAGAGCTGGTCCTGGGGGTGTGTTTTCTGGTATGATTGAGTCCCATTTTCCAGCTTGATGTTGATGATGGTCCTGGGCCCTGGAGGGCCCGGGCTGTGTTCCTGATTTCTTATAGTAGCAATGCGGCAGATTTGGTCTGAGGTGTTATATGAAGATGGGAGCAGGTGGTTGGATACATTTGGCATATCTTGTCCAGACCCCATCATCTCAATAAGTTTGGATACAAATTTGTCAATATTACCCTTAGGAAGACGATAACAGGAAGCTATAAAATACTTCTCGTCTCTCCCGTCAACACTAGCGCTCACACACTCTAAAAAAGGTTCGGTAAACGACAATTCATATGTTGTTGTTGTTGTTTTTCCTCAAGCTGCCTGGCCGAACAGCCCCAAGGCCCCGAGCAAGGCCAAGGCCGTAACCGAGCGCCCCCACAGAACCCTCCCTGCCGACCATAATAAAGCCTGGGTGACCGAAGCCACTCCATGGCGGGGAGCTGAGGAGGGTGCGGAAACGCCCGGGAAACCAAAGCCCCACCCAGGGCCCTGTGCCCCTCAGCAATTATGAAGAGAAAGTTGAGGGGCAAAGGAAAGATGTGACGCTTTGGCTTCCAATCTTGGTAGATTAGGTCAATCCACGCAAGAGACGCCGTCACTTGAGATCTAGAAAATATATAAGTAAAAGGAACAGTCAGAGTAAGCTATGGGTATGGCAGAGATCGCTCAGTTCTCACTCTGATAGACCAGCCCATCACCACATGACTAGAACCCAATCCTCTCAGCATCAGCTAGGAAAGGCCCTAGAAAGCCGCCTTTGGCGGGGGGATAGCTCCCCTATTTCAACCCTTTTCGGGGTTGGGCACCCGCCCTTTCATATGTAGGTGAACTTTGTAAACAATCCCGGATATACAAACTCACACTCTCTCCATTTGTGTTTCTGCATTGATTAAACATAATATAATTAGGTATATTATATAATATTATTTAGTTCCGTAAGAGTAATGCTTTCGCTTTGCTGTTGCATAAGAAGTAGTTCTTCGTTATTTAAGTCGTTTATATGGTAAACTATTAAGGGAAGGCATGAATCAATTATGGATAGAAAAACAAAAACATTATTCATATTCACACAGATAATCCTCACAGATTGTGTATTTGCAGCATGCTTCGCGTTAGGCGTCTGTTGATGGCTTCTTCCGTCGGCTTCGGTGTCTCCATTCTTTCATGAATGGGTTGTTCGTTTACTTCCTGGATGGAGGGTTGTATTTGTTGTGGGTTAACGCGTCTGGCGTCTGTTGGTGGCTTCTTCCGTGTGTTTCGGTGTCTACAGTAGGTTGCTTCGGGGATAACGGGTTGTTCGTTGTTTCCTGGTTGGAGGGTTGTTCATCGGTTTCCTGGTTCACTTGTTGTTCAGTGATTTGTTGGTGATTGATAGAGACTGGTATTTTGTTACGTATTATTCATTTGTTGTTGCTGTTAAAGTAGGCAAGCTTACCCTCAGATCGTGCTTTCTTTATTTCCGGTATTTTCTCAACACATAGTTTCTGCGATTCCGGGCAAAGGTCTTCACTAATGAAGATATTAGATCCCAAAGGCATGTTTGTATTCCGGAAAACCACATCCCTGTCACTGAAGGTTTTGAATTTAACAATTATGTTCCTTTGTTTTTGGTCAGTTCATCGTCCCACCCGGTATGGTACACCTCAAATTCAGTATAGAAAAATACCTCCATTTTTTTTTTTTTTTTTTTATATATTCTAACTACTCCCTCTCGGGCATACTCTGAGAGCCTGTACATTCAACCGTTATGAACGGTGAAGTTCGTGAGGTCCAGGGGGTGAGACATGTGAAACACTTTTAGCTGCAACCAGCCCTGCCATCTTGCCTTCGCAGTATACATGGGGCTTATTTGCTCACTCATGGCTCGAAGCAGCCCCATCTCTGAAGCTACCTCGCTCCAGTGCTTCACTGTCTCATCTCCTAGACTCGGACCCTCACTCTCAGAACGCCACCTGTTGAGCAATGAACTCACTAGGCATTGTCCCCCTGTAGCATATTTTGAATATGGGAATATTCATACAGTGCTATTTAATCAGGGAACAATGAGGGTATTTATTTGGCGTTTTGGTGGGCTTTGTGGTGATGCACTGATACTAGGTACAGCACAAATTCCATCCCAATAATATCTTCCTATTGACATTTCAGGATTTGAACCCGGGTTTATTGGATTACTAGTCCAGTGGCAAGACCACTCCACCACATCTGTATATAAATCCTATGGCTCACGCAATCTCTTACGATTATATTGTTGACGTCATACAAACAATGTGCAATGCAAAAGAAACCAATCCTTGTCCTTGGCGACCTAAATAACGATCTGCTCCAGAATTACAGCAAATTATCTAGAATAATTAAAAGTAACAAATTATCACAACTCATAAATAAACCCACCCGAGTCACTCCTACTTCTGCCCCTCTACTCGATGTAATAATTACAAACAAACCCGAACTAATACTAAACTCAGATGTAATCCATCATCACATAGCAGACCACGATCTCATTACTGTCACAGTATATATCACCTACCGTAAAAACCTTCCAAGACCTAAGGATTTACGATAAAGACACCTTCTGCGCCCAAATATTAAGGGAAACTGACAGCTTAAATCAAATATTTAACTCAGATAATTTAGACGCACAAGTAAATACATTAACATCAGTAATTATCAAAAATCTAGATATTAGTGCTCCCATGGTCACCAAAAAAATACACCGACCCCCCACTTCCTGGATGACTGATGAAATCCGCGTAGCCATGAAAGCCAGAAACGAGGCCCAGAATCTCCTAACAGCAGACCGACTCAATCCAATACTGCAAACACAATATAAATATTTAATGAAATGAGTTAAAATACTATTAAATAATACAAAGAGGGAGTATTACCACAACAAGTTAATTAATTATAAAAATACTATTGTCTCAACTTGGAAAATCGTTAAAGACGTAATTCCTTCAATCACAACCAAATCCAACACATTCTCAATAGAAAATGAGAAATGCAAAGCAGAACATTTCAATACTTTCTTTGCAAACGTAGGGAAAAATACGTTTGAAAATACCCAACACTCGCTACATGAAAGTAAGCCCCTGGACGATAGTGAAAGTGAAACGCAAGTAAACAACCTCGCCCCCCACTTCCAGCCCCAACCCGTAGACACAAACACGATCATTTTAACAATTAAACATATCCATGAATCTAAATCCTTCGGCACAGACAACATCTCCCTCCGCTATATCAAGGACTCGCTTTTCGCTATTGCCTTCTACTTAACTTGTATCATAAACACTTCTTTCACCACAGGTTTCGTTTCAATGCTATGGAAACATGCAATAGTTACCCCTCTATATAAAAATGGAGACAAAAATGACACCAGCAACTATCGCCCCATCTCCCTTCTCCCAATGTTCTCAAACATTCTCGAAAAGATCGTATCAACACAGCTTATAGGATTCCTAGAGTCTAAGAAACTTCTCTCTAACAACCAACATGGCTTTCAACCCAAACTATCCACCAAAACAGCCCTCACTGTAATCACTAACAAAATATACAACAACATTGGCAACAAAATAATTTCTCTATTAACCCTCTGCGATCTCTCCAAGGGCTTCGATAGCATTAGTCACACTACTACAGAAACTTAAAAAAATCAACGTAGACACTTTTTGGTTTAATAGCTATTTAGACTCGACAACACAATCAGTCCGCTTAAATAATACTGTGTCCTCAAAATTACCAGTGACATTTGGAGCTCCACAATGCACAATGTTAAGGCCCTTCTTATTCATTATCCTCATATAATGACAGAAAAGATATATGAAAAGATCAATGATTGTACACTAGTACAATATGCCGACGACACTCGGTTTCTCCACAGTGCCTCGGTAAAAGAGCTCGACACTCGTAAACAAAGCAGAGATAACCCTAAAAAACGCAAGACTCTATTTTCTTAAAAATGGGTTTATGATGAACGACAATAAAACACAATGCATCTTCATAGGCAGCCGCCAATTAGCCAAACACATATGTAAACAAATTAGGTGTATACATATGGCGTTCGACAAACATATTAGTGAAATAAGCAAAAAAAAAAAAAAAAATTACCTTATGTATTTAAATAAGACCAAGGACTTATTTAACAGCAATTGAACAAAGACTACTCATTCTACTGTTGCTGTCATTATCAGTATTATTATCATTGCTATGTATTTTTATTATTATTATTATTATTATTATTATTATTATTATTATGATTATTAACACTTACGCTGCAGGCATATTTCCGCCTATTTCCGCCATATTAGGGCTCATTCAGGCATTCCTGAGTGATTAGGCAAGTGAATGAATGAAATAAAATGTATTCAGCCGAGAACTAGACGAAAATAGTTTCAAAATGACACCAGAACGAGCTTCGTAGCTCGCGGGGTTCACCCGCAGCGCTATCATAGACATCCGCTAAAATGAGCAATTCTCGCTAATTTCTCGCTATTTGCCTTTAGCAGCACTGTATATCTCGCGAGACTCTGACTCAGAGCCCTCAGTGCCTCAGCTGCCTGGCTGAGAGAAGGGCGTGTGGCCTGTCACGCTCCTGCTCCCTTGCACTCGATTTTACAGGCTTTAACATAAGTGAACCTTCTGTCACCATTCCTACCTGGTGTGGTGGAGTGGTCTTGCCACTGGCCTGGTAATCCAAAGGTCCCGGGTTCAAATCCCGATGTATCAATGGGAAGATATTATTGGGATGGAATTTGTGCTGTACCTAGTATCAGTGCATTACCACAAGCCCACCGAAATGTCAATAAAAATACCCTCATTGTTCCCTGATTAAATAGCACTGTATGAATATTCCCATATTCAAAATATGCTATAGGGGTGCAATGCCTGGTGAGTTATCTGCTCAACAGGTGGCATTGTGTGTGTGTAAGTGTGAGAGTCCGAGTGTAGGTGGTGAGACAGTGAAGCACGGGAACGAGGTGGCTTCAGAGATGGGGTCGTTTCGGGCCATGAGTGAGCACCGTGCCTCATGTGAAGGCAAGATGGCAGGTGCTCGTTGTGCTCTACGTGCTTCACATGTCTCACTCCCTAGACTGGAACAAGACCTCACAGGCTTCACTGTTCATTGTAAAGCGGTGAATGCTAAGGCTCTCAGCCTATGCCCGAGAGGAAGTTGGAATATAGAAAAAAACAATAAAAAACAAAAAAAGTTTATATATCGGGAAGACACAGCGGCTTGGCAAGTACTCTGGCACAACCTCGCTACAACACCTATTGTGCTACACTCTAATTAGCTGCGGAGATGTAGAGACCAACCCCAGCCCTAGGTCAACACTGAAGAAACCTCACCACCAAGCAGACACCGTCATTTCAACAGTCCCTACCAGAAAAATTCGTTATTACAAACCGGGCCTACAGGTACCCCAGCCTCCCGCCACGCTCCAATTCAACCCACAACACAACCCAACATGGTCGGCGACCCAGTCTCCCGTCACGCTCCAATTCAACCCCCAACACAACCCAACACTATCGGTGGCTCAACATATAACTGGAGCAGCTAGGAAGAAAGGTATCAGTCGCAACAACATCAACAATGGAGCAGCATTAGCAGCCAGGAATAAGGACATCATCAAACAGCAAATACAGGTGGGGCAGGGAGGGGTCACAGGGGGAGACATAGCCACAGACAGTCCCCACCCTAGCAGCACAGCTGATCACCACACCGCCAGACGTACGACGAACAATACAAATAATTTATGTACAGTGTGCGATATTAGATTCAACAAAAGGAGTCCAACATCACAATGTAGTATTTGTAATGAAACAGTACACGATCGATGTACTTATGTTACAGCAGAAAAGAAATGGAATGCGATAAATGCAGGGAATTAGCAATTACCCACTCCACCAACTCTACATTACCCACAGCATTACCATTAATACCACAGATATCGGCGACCCAAGTAGCACAACATGCAACAAGAACAACAATAAAAACAGGTAGCACTCGCAAATACATCAACAGGGAAGCAGCATCAACGGACAATGAAAACAACAACAACAACAGCAAACAACCACAGCCCGACCGCGAGTATCCCCTACCCTCTCCCGCACAAACAGCTGATCGATGCGGACCAAACCACACCTCCAGTCGTATGATAAACAGTAAGAAAAAACTATGTATAGTCTTTAATATTGGTTTCAACAATAGGAGTTCACTTTTACAATGCAACAGTTGTAATGAAATTGTTCATAACCGATGTACTTACGTTAACAGTAGAAACGAAGTTGAATGTGTTAAATGTAGGAACTCAGCTGTACAACATCGAAAAACCATTTGTTTTATTTGTGAATCACTCATAACACGACGTCAGAAGATCCAAAACTGTGTAAAGTGTAAACATGTAGCTCACATGAAGTGCATCTCTAAGAAGACCAACAGTGAAGAACGGGAATTCCTTTGCAATAAGTGTGCCATGCATTCATTACCGAATATTAATGTAAATGATCCAAGTATTAACAATTCAGAATCCAGCCAGGATACATTCAAAATCAAAGATGAATACAGAGTGTTCACCAACAAAGGGCTCCATCTTATCCACATTAACGCCAGATCAATGTACCATAAAGTGTCAGAAATAAACTTGTTAGCTAATAAGGCCAAAGCTTCAATAATTGCAATCACAGAAACCTGGCTGGATTCAAGTATAAACGATGGTGAAATAAACATTCAAGGTTTCAATATGGTTAGGAACGATCGCAATAGGCATGGGGGAGGAGTATGTCTGTATGTAAAAAACAACTTCACACACACAACGAGGACCGACCTCCATGTAGAAAATCACGAAGCTCTGTGGATCGACCTACACCTGCCGAGGACAAGACCCATCACAATTGGGGTATGCTATAGGCCACCAGCCGACACACAATTCTTGACCAAATTTGAACGAACTTTGTCATCGCTAGACCCTCGGAATGAATCCATCATACTAGGGGATTTTAACCTGTGTTACAAACAACGAAATGATAGGCTTGTACGAGAATATAGGCATATACTGACAATGCACAATCACAAACAACTCATCACAACCCCCACACGTATCTCTGAGAACACTGCCACAATTAGACGACATAAACTGTAACAGAGAGGACAAATTATCCCAATCAGGGGTTATACAGACTGGGATAAGTTATCACTTCGTCACATATTGCACACGGAAAACCACAAAAATTACCCTAGAGAATCACAAGGTTATCAAAACAAGGTCACTCAGAAACTACAATAAGGAAACATTTCTGGACATTTTATGGAATACAGACTGGTCTCCAGTGTTTGGAAGTACAAACGTTAATGACGCATGGGTTGGCTTCAGAACCATCATCACAAACATCCTAGACGAAATAGCTCCTCTGAAAGACATACGAATTAAAGCAAGGTCAGACCCATGGATCAACAATGACATACTACACCATCTGGAACACAGGGACAATCTGTTAAAAAGGCTAGCGAAACATAGACAGGATCAAGGTCTGAAACATGAGTTCAACAGGGCCAGGAATAAACTAAGTAGGAAAATAAAATCAGCGAAAACTAATTATTTTCACAATAAGGCAGAGAAATATCAGAATAACCCAAAGAAACTATGGAGGCACCTAAAAACAACAGGCTACAGCAACAAGACAAGGGATTCGTCTAACACTAATATTGCTCTCACCATTAATGATCAGGTTTGCCACGATAAACGACAAATTTCAACCTACTTCAACTCCTTCTTCACTTCCATAGCAAACACACTTGCACAGAACCTACCTCAACCTCTCAATAAATACACGACAACAACGGCCACCTTTCGTAATTTCTACAGAGATAAAGACATACACCCGAACACATTTGGATTGCAAAATGTTACACCAAAATACACTTTTGATGAGCTGTCTAACCTAAATGTACATAAGAGCACAGGACCAGACAAAATTCCTGCCAAATTTCTACGAGATGGAGCCATTGGTATAGCAGGCCCCCTAACCCACATCATCAACTTGTCAATTAACACCAACACAGTACCTGCTGAACTGAAGGAAGCTATTGTAACCCCTCTATTCAAGAAAGGAAATAAACTAGAAGTTGGCAACTACAGACCAGTTAGCATATTATGTATTGTATCTAAAATCCTTGAAAGAGCGGTATACACCCAAATTGAACACTACCTCAAACAAAATGATCTATTCTATAAGTTTCAATCAGGTTTCAGATGCATGTACTCGACAGACTCCTGTCTCATCCACTTAACGGATCACATTCGTAAAGAAATGTCTAAAGGTAACTACACCGGTATGGTTCTTCTTGATCTACAAAAAGCGTTTGACACAGTAGACCATGATATCCTATGTAATAAACTACAAGCAATGGGCATAGGGTCTGTGAACTGGTTTTAAATCTTATCTTAGTGGTAGAACCCAAAGAGTCAAAATTGATGATACTATATCTGATCCTATGCCAATTAACTGTGGGGTCCCGCAGGGAAGCATCCTTGGTCCCTTACTCTTTCTCTGTTATGTGAACGACATGGAACTGAGCGTCTCATGTAAATTATTACTGTATGCAGACGACAGCGTGCTTCTGGTTTCAGGAAAAGACCCAATAAGTATTGCCGCTTCACTTTCCAAAGAACTAGCATCATGTAGTGAATGGCTAGTGGACAATAGACTATCTCTTCACCTGGGCAAGACGGAAGCCATCTTATGTGGAACAAAACGCAAACTGAAAGACATTGTGGGCTTCTCGGTCAACTATAATGATATTCCTATAACAACAGTGTCACAAGTTAAATATCTCGGACTGAAACTGGACGCGAGTTTGTCAGGTGAAACAATTTTGGAATCTATCCTGAGTAAGTGTAGAGCACGTATAAAATACCTGTATAGACAGGTGGGATGCTTGCCCGCGGCGACCAAAAAGACCCTCTGCCAAGCGCTTGTTCAATGTCATTTTGACTATTCTGTGTCATCCTGGTACTCTGCATCATCTAAATCAGCACAGCACAAACTTCAGGTCACTCAAAATAAAATGGTTAGGTTCATGCTGAACCTAGGACCCAGATCACATGTTGGCCAGGAACAACTTCAGTCACTAGGTATGCTCAATGTCTCTGACAGGGCCAAACAAATCAGGCTCACTAATGCCTTCAACATTTTCTATGACAGAGCTCCAGAGTATCTAAAGAATGATTTTGTTAAAGCAAATGAGAGGAGTGGACATAATACAAGAAACAGGATGTTTAATTTTAAGGTCCCGAGAATCCAAGGACAGGGTAAGCAAACATTCTTCTTCACTGCAATCAAAGACTGGAACGACCTACCCCAGTCAGTCCGTGAAAAGAGAACACCGTATTCCTTCAGACGTAGCCTGAAGGAACACCTGAACCGGACAGCTGCGAGAAGGGAGCACCAAGCTTATGTCTACTACTAAATACGACATAAGAGATAGACAAACCAAACTAAAATGATTACTGATTACGGATTACTGATATTTACTATAGGATGTAAGGTATCTTAAAATAACCCCCTAGAAATTCTTTCTCTAAAGTATCTATTTCTTTATCCTCCCCATTTCCCCAGCTAACCTAATCCCACAAGGACCCCAATGGAAATACGCCTAACGGCCTTATTGGGCTATCCTTAGTTGGAATTATGCAAGGCTGGTACATGTCATATATATTTGTAACATACTATGTGGTACCAACTCTGTAAATTGCTAACTGAATAAATATTATTATTATTTATTATTATTATTATTAACCCATTGGCTGCGAGAAACGTAGTACAGTAAACCCTCGCTAACTCAGACTAATTGGGGGGAGACCACTTCCAAGAAGGCCGATTTTCCGAGATGTCCGAAGTCCGACTTATGTCCGACTTAAGAGAGGGAAAATTTTGAATTAGAAGAGGAAAGTCCATGTCAGAGAAAATTGAGATAATTTTTTTTTTTTTTTACATGTGAAATTCACCATATTAATGACAAATACAAAACTTATTATGTTTTCAGGGACAGTACAGTACATATATAGTAATTAATGTTAACACAATAATTAACCTCTCCGTGGCGCACAGGGGGTTTTCTACAGGGTAATACTGTGCGCATGGATGATGATTTTGGGACCCATTGCCAATTTCGATAAAAAGTACATTATCGTGTAGGGAATGTTTGCGTGCATTGGCCCATATATATTTGACCCCCCAAAAAATGTCTGGGGGGGGGGGGAACGGTCCGTAGTTGAAAAATGTGGAGCGAATGGCACCGCGCGGCTAGATTGTCATCGAGTGGCGAGATTTCCCTGCCGAATTTTCACGTGCCCAGGGGATAGAAGGAGAGGGAGGAGGGGGTGGGTTATTATCACGTATATCTCCTTTTTTTATCCCTTTTAGGCTATGTAGAGTATGTATACGTGTGTAGGCCACCCATATAACAATGAATATGCCTCATAGTGACCAAAAATTGCAATATATAAGGGAATTATAAGAGAATTTTTAGGCGGGAATGAAGATGGGTTGGAGGTTTGGCGGCAATTTATGAGCTGAGAGTGTGGTTTGCGCTATAATATTACGTATATCTCGTACTTAGAGCACTGTCATGCTATAATACAGACTTGTACGTATGTAGACGTGCCATATATCAATATATATACCGCATATAGACCAATTCATGCGATATTTACGCACATTATCAATGAGTTTCTATGCGTGAACCAAGGTGTGAGTGAGTTGTGCTGGGAATGAAAGGGGGAGAGGGTGTGTTACGCCATAAATATCACTTATATCTTGTACTTAGAGCACTGTCATGCTATAATACAGACTTGTACGTATGTAGACGTGCCATATTTCAATATATATACCGCATATAGACCAATTCATGCGATATTTACGCACATTATCAATGAGTTTCTATGCGTGAACCAAGGTGTGAGTGAGTTGTGCTGGGAATGAAAGGGGGAGAGGGTGTGTTACGCCATAAATATCACTTATATCTTGTACTTAGAGCACTGTCATGCTATAATACAGACTTGTACGTATGTAGACGTGCCATATATCAATATATATACCGCATATAGACCAATTCATGCGATTTTTACGCACATTATCAATGAGTTTCTAGCAGGCGGAAGCCTAAAAGGGTGGGTGGGGGTGGGAGGGAGGCAGGGAGTGAGTCGTGGAGAGAGTAAAGACAGGTAAACATATGCAGCTGTGTGATAATTGTGGAGGCGCCCCAGGCGTATGGATGTCTTGGGATTTTGAACCTTATGTCTAGGAGGTGTCTGGTGTTCGTTGCCACCAAGAGGTCTACAATAACATGAGTCAGGAATGGAGAGAGAGAGATGCGTATGTCGTACGTATAAATGGACTTCAGAATTGCATTTTTATGCAAGCAGACATTGCATTTTAGACACATGTGAAGTACCACAGAAACATGTAGGCCATTGACTGTAAATAAAGTACTATATTATAGACCAGCAACGAGGGTGGTCAGTAAACACAGGCAGATTGCCTTTTTGATAAGAGCTAAATATAGACTGGTGTCTCCTTACACTTGCGAAAGGGTAGATTGCCACCAGAGAAACTTATATTTATTTATTTCCAAGTAATATGCAATCTAAATGTATATTCGAGACCTACTGCAAGTATTTGTATGACAGTCATGACTATGTATAATCCAATATACGCGCGTAGGCGAGACATAAGAAAGCTGGTTGAGCAATTTTCGACACCCACACAGTTATTATTCATTTTTATTTATAATATTATACAATACAAATGTATTTGTGAAGAGTATTTTAGGCATTATGGTATTTATACAAATTTTGTTCCCAGACAGAGCTGCTGTGGCTGGAGCATCAAGGAGCGGCAAGGGTCACCCCGTGACCGCTTGACCGTGTGATAATGAGTGGAGTCACACTGAGAGGGGCAATTTTGCTGAGTGTTTGGGCAATTTTTGACAGAATAAAGTTATATAATTACTAATTCTTGACAGAGACAAACTTTTATAAACCATTGCATGAAATAATAGATAATCCCATCAATTTACAAACGTAAATTGGTGGGATAATTCATTTTTTTTGTATATTGTCATTTCGATTGTAGACACAAAGTTTTGAGTGATATTTGGTATGAGCTCCTGTCGCATGGTTGGTAAGGTCGCGGACTGGAAAACTCAAAGTGTGGTAGGGTAGTGGGATCGAATCCAGGAGGGGGTTATGGGGAATGTTTTATACTGTCTAGAATTTTTTTTATAAATTTTTTTTTCTACAAGATCATGCCATTGTATTCAAACAATATGAAATATTCATAGAATATATCATATTGTAAGAATACAATGACATGACCTTGTTTTTTTTTTATTTTTATTGTTTGTTTTATTATCTTAGTAGGTTTGACAGGATTTATTGAAACATTAATTTTTGTACAATTCATTTGAGGTAAGAAAATAATTATATACACATTACTTAGGCTAATAACAAACATATATATTGATATACTAAAAAAAGAAGGCATATTACATGTAAATCTTTGAAACTTATAAACTAAATAATGAAACATACAATTATATAAGGTAAAAGCTATATCACAGGGACATCTTTGGAACTTATACATTATATAATATACATGTTACATTATGAGGTAGCGTGATCAATTAGGTCAGGTCAGGTAAGGTAGGGCGCGAGTCCAGGGCAGGGCAGGGCAGGGGGCGAGTCCACGGCAGGGCAGGGCAGGGGGTGAGTCCAGGGCAGGGCACAGGGCGAGTCCAGGGCAGGGCAGGGCAGGGGGCGACACTCAGTAATTCTTGAAGGTGTGGTAGTCCCTGAAGCAGTCACCCAAGCAGAGTGCAACTTTGCACTCGGCGCACATTGAGATGACTCTTTTGGTGACATGGGGTTTCCTGACACTGGAGCTGCAGACGGTGCACTGCACCTGCCTGTGACGAGTGCCAATCAGCTCGGTGTTGGTTAGGTAGTGTCTTTGGACACCCACCTGGACTCGGTCAGGAACGTGATCCCCACGCCATGCCGTACGTCTGTGAGTGGTGGTGCCATACTTCTCCAGGAGTTGGTATGACACGTTGTAGACGAACTCCCGGAATTTCAGCTTCTGGTTTGGGGACATCTCCCTCTTCACCAACCACAAGTTGTAGGCGTTGAGCATAGTGATGTCAACTAGGTGGAGGAAGAGCTTGTGATACCACTTCACAGTCTTCCTCAGACACTCAACGCCTGACAGCTGACAGTCAGACTTGTCCACCATGCGCATGTTCTTGGTATAGTCCACTACCATGTCGGGCTTGTAGATGGTCTTCCTGGTTCGGTAGTGGATTTTGCCAGAATCCATCTGGGCACCTGTGTGGACGGTGGAAAGCAGGTGGACGTCTCGTTTGTCCTTCCACTTCAGGGCTATCACTTTCCCACACTTTTCGAGCTGCTTGTATTTCTGCCCCTTTCGTCGCACCTTTCGTCGCACATGCCTCTCGCGGTGTTCCTGGGCCAGGTCGTCTTCTGAAGGTATGCCACTGGAGGAGGCATCTGCAAGAGGAATGACATTACCGGTGAACTTAGGCATAAACTTTCTTGTCTTTCTGACAGTCCCACATGACCCCGTTTGGTTGTCATGAAGAAACTGGCAGAGAGCAGGAGAAGTATACCAGTTGTCAGTGTAGATGATGTGGCCTTTGCCCAGGTAAGGTGCCAACATTTTCCTGACGATGGCACCTGACATGCCCATGGGGTCATTGGCAGCGGCTTTCAGTATGTCAATGTCAGTGCCTGTATACACGATCATGTCAAGCACTATTCCAGTTTCACAGTCACACAAAACGAAGAGCTTGATTCCGAACCTATGCCTTTTCAAGGGGATATACTGCTTGAAAACAAGATGTGCTTTGAAGAGCACGAGCGACTCATCAATCACCAAATTGAGGAAGGGTGTAAAAGTATTTCCTATACCTCTCCAACAACATGGTGAACACATCCCGAACTTTCCATATCCTGTCAATCCTGTTAGGATTGTCGTTGTCTGCAAAGTGCATAAATCTTAGCAGCAACAAAAATCTGTCACGAGTCATGAACTTATTGAAAGTTGGGGTGGCGATGAGAGGGTCGTGCTTCCAATAGTGTTGCAACACATGCTTCTTGCACAGAGGCATGAGGAACAACAAGGCAAAGAACGTCATGAATTCTTCCACAGTCGTATCCACCCAGCCTCGTATTCTCGCTTTTGGAGAAATGACGTCCAATCTGCCAAACACCCACCTGTATTAGGTGTTTGTTTGGGCAACGATGTACGTCATTACCTCCATATCGAAAAAAGCGAGGAAGAAGTCGCTTTCGTTCGCTTGCTCGTCACAGGGCCAGTCGTCAGTTGTACCTGACGTCCCAGGATTGAACTGGGGCACGTCAGGTACAAAATTGACCCCGCAGACCAATCGAACAAAGGCAGCCCAGGGATCGGAATGTCGTCTGCGTCTCCTTCACCGTCTGAAATATCGCTTCCATGGTCGCGATACAGCACTGCATCATCATCACCCTCCTCTTCACTTGACAGACGCCCTTCCTCATTCTCGTCACCGACGTCGGACTCACTCCCACTGTCCACTCCCAAATCCCCCCACCCTTGGTCCCGTGCTAGGGCTTCGTCGTCGAAACTCGGGCTGCCAGTGCCCTGCGAATCGCCATCAAACAGCAGGGCGGCATACTTTGATGGTGTCAGAGTTTTCCGGGTCACTCTAGCACGTGCGGGAGTCTTATGGACAGGGACAGCAGGGGCGGCGGCAGGGGCGGCGGCAGGGGCAGCAGTGGTGCGTGGTCTTGTGGCCCTGGAGGCAGGCAAGATGATGGTAGTGCCTGTCGCCAATTTCTCTGTTCCTTGGGCAGGGGCGGCAGGGGAGGCAGGGGCAGCAGGAGCAGCAGGGCCAGCAGGGCCAGCAGTCGCTTTCCCTCTCCCTTTCCCCTTCCCCTTCCCCTTCCCTTTTCCTTGGGCAGGGGCAGCAGGGGCAGCAGGGGCGGCAGGGGCAGCAGGGGCAGCCGGGCCAGGGGCGGCTGGTGGTGGTGGTGGTGGTAGGGTCACTGTGGATGGTGTACGGGTTCTCTTCCCTACACCTGTGCCATTAATTTTTCCTGCCCCCGCAGGTTCTGCAGCCCTAGGGCGGCCTCCTGCGTCGCTGGTACCGGTGGCAGGGGTGGCAGGGGTGGCAGTGGTGGCAGTGGTGGTGGTAGTGGTTGTTGCAGTGGCCTGGGTCGTGGTGGCAGTGTCCCGAAACACCAATGACCTCTGTACATTTGCCGTGCTTGCACGTGTTTTCCGTGCTTTGGGTGCTGGTCTTTCGTCCTCAGAGCTGTAGGGCGTGTCGTACTGGTAGCTAGGGTCTTTAGCAGCCACCCTCTGCCTTCCACGGCGGCTAACACCACCAGAAGGAGGGCTGGTTGTGTCATCAGGGAGCGAGCGTGAGGGACGTGTGGGCTCCATGACTAGTGCTTGGTTACTGGCGCGGTGGTGCTTGCACGAGTGCGGGGCGAGCGTGTGGCGGGGTGGTGTCGAGAGTTGACATGTAGTACTATACCCACACCAATTTTCAGCCGCCTGGCTATAAACGCGCGGTTTTGGTACGCGTTCAAAAGCTCTGCTCTTAAGAGTCTTCCCGCAGTCCGCCGGGGGAACTCTTAAGAGTCTCCCCGCAGCTCCCGGGTTAAAAGGCACAGGCTTCAATTCATCCTAAAATCACTTAAAACCGAGTGAGAGAACATTGTAAACCGGACACAAAACCCGTCCAACTCGGAGATTTCCGATATATACAGGGACATATTCGAGAGGCCGATGTCATTCCGAGAAGTGCGGGTTTTCGAGTAATAAGAGTCCGAGTTAGCGGGGGTTTACTGTACTACATTTTGGCAAGTTACAGCAATTTACAGGCTTTAAAAGTCTGTCAAAGCCGTAGAAATCGAGTGTAAGTGGGCGTGACCGCGAGGGGCCCACCTCCGACCGTCAGCACGTCCAGCCGTGCACTGAGGCAAACTGAGGTCCCAGTGTAAGGGGGGGTTTTCGTAGTCTTTGCTTTTCTTTTCTAATGTTCCTGGGACTTTGCTGTTACCCCCTCCTTATTTATTATTTCCTGTTCATTCCATTATTGTGTTTCTTCCTTACTTAATGATGATTGGTCCAACTTATTACTTTGGTAGCTTAATGCCCGTTGCATGCAAAGAAATACAGGTGAAATGAATGCAAATTAGGTAAATGACACGGGATAAATAAAAACTATACCGTTTGGTATTAATTAACTATATTAAAACACTGTAAAGAGAAATACACTTTTCACTGTGATACACAAATCAATCCGATTATTACTTTAGTCAACCACGGAATATATCAGTATTATTGGTACAATGAACTACTTCTTATCACCACATCAAAGTTAACTAAAACCCTTCAACAGGTGACCCCAAGGCCACTACCCTAGTAAACACACACTCGGTCACTAGGTTCATAAGGCGTACAACAGCTCACAATGGGGTGAAGGTTAGCTCAAGGCTCAATAACACCAACAGCATCCGGTCTCAGTACAGCCACTAGGTCATGTCCACTGGGGGGGACACAGTAACACAGAGACAATCTGTTAAAAAGGCTAGCGAAACATAGACAGGATCAAGGTTCTCGGAAATACCGTTGAGTTCAACAGGGCCAGGAATAATACTAAGTAGGGAAAATAAAATCAGCAAACAACTAATGATTTTCACAATAGGGGCAGATAGGAATATCAGAATAACCAAAGGAAGAAGAAACCGATTGGCCATGCACCTAAAAACAACAGGCTACAGCAACAAGACAAGGGATTCGTCTAACACTAATATTTGCTCTCACCATTATATGATCAGATTTCCACGATAAACGACAATTTTCAACCTACTTCAACTCCTTCTTCACCTCCATACGCACACACACGGTTGCTACAGAACCTACCTCAACCCCTCTCATTAAATACACGACAACAGCGGCAACGCTTTCGAAATTCTCTACAGAGATAAAGACATACACCCAAACACATTTGGGATTGCAAAATGTTACACACAAAATTACACTTTTGACGAGCGTCTTACCTAAACATTGTACATAAAGCAACAGGGGACCAGACAAAATTCCTGCCAAGGAATTTCTACGAGGAGCCATTGTGGTTTTATAGCAGGGCCCCCTAACCCACATCATCAACTTGTCAATTAAACACCAACACTGTAACCTGCTGAACTGAAGGAAAGCTTATTGTACACCCCTCTATTCAAGAAAGGAAATAAACCTAGAAGTTGGTAACTACAAGACCAGTTAGCAGATTATTGTATTGTATCTAAAATCCTTGGAAAGAGCGGTATGACACCCAAATTGAACCACTACCTTCAAACAAAATGATCTATTCTATAAGTTTTCAATCAGGTTTCAGGATGCGTTTTGTACTCGACAGACTCCTGTCTCATCCACTTAACGGATCACATTCGGTAAATGAAATGTCTAAAGGTAAACTACAACCGGTAGTGGTTCTTTTGGATCTACAAAAAAGCGTTTGAGACAGTATAGACCAGGATATCCTATGTAATAAATCTACAAAGCAATGGGCATAGGGTCTGTGAACTGGTTTAAATCTTATCTTTAGTGGTAGAACCCAAAGAGTCCAATAATTGACGATAATATATCTGATTCCTAATGCCAATTAAACTGTGGGGCTTGTCCGCAGGGAAGCATCCTTGGTCCCTTACTCTTTCTCTGTTTTAGGTGGGAACGACATTTGAACGGAGCGGTCTCATGTAAATTATTCCTGTATTGGCAGACGACAGCGTGCTCCTCGGGTTTCAGGGGGGAAAAGACCCAATAAGTATTGCCGCTTCACTTTCCAAAGAACTAGAATCATGTAGTGAATGGCTAGTGGACAAATACACTATCTCTTCACCTTGCCAAGACGTAAGGCCGATCTTATGTTGGAACACAAACACAAACTGCTGGAAAGACATTTGGTGGGCTTACGGTCTGTCTCAACTGTTAATGATATTCCTATAACAACAGGTGTCCACAAGTTAAATATCTCGGACTAAAACTGGACGCGTTTTTGTCCCAGGTGAAACCATTTTGGAATCGCATCCTGAGTAAGTGTAGAGCATGATATAAAATACATGTATCGACAGGTGGGATGCTTGCCCCGCGGCGACCAAAAAAAGCCCCCTCTTGCCCAGGCGCTTGTTTCAATGTCATTGTGACTATTCTGTGTCATCCTGGTACTCTG
>CM064531.1:11191909-11273983 GCA_032716605.1 Paralithodes platypus
AGATATTTGTCTATGCGGAGCTTAAATGAATCAACGGTGATGCAGTCTATAACGTTTCGGGGAAGCCCATTCCACAAGTTGACAACTCGATTGAAGAAGAAATTCTTAGATTCGTGCGAATTAAAAGATTTACCAATAATTTTGCAACCGTTTCCCTGCGTTAATTAGATTGGTCGCTAGTGAAGTACTTACTACAGTTTATATTGTCGATGCCTTTGATAATTTTGAACACTTGAATTAAGTCACCTCTTAATCTGCACTGGGTTAAAGGAAATAGATTTAATTCTCTAAGACGCTCTTCGTATGGTTTGTTCTTTAGGCTAGGTATCATTTTGGTAACTCTACGTTGAACTCGTTCTAGCTTGTTTATATCTTTTTGGTAATAAGGGCACCAGGATTGAACGCAGTATTCCAGAAGAGGGCGGACTAAGGAATTGTAAAGGGTTAGGATAACTTCTTTGGATTTATGCTCAAATGACCTGCCTATAAAGCCCATTATTTTGTTTGCCTTCTTAACAACTTCTGAACATTGTTGACTCGGTTTTAGGTTACTCGATATTGTTACTCCCTGATCGGTTTCTCTGTTTACATTCTTAAGCTGAGTGCCATTCATCGAATAGTTTGCTTTCTCATTAAGGTATCCGATATGTAGTACTTTACATTTATCCGCATTGAAACTCATTTGCCAAATTTGGGCCCATCATGACAATTTATCTAGATTGTGTTGCATATCATCAACTTGTTCTTTTGAGAGTACGCTATTTTCAATTTTTGTATCGTCATCAAATTTTGAGATTGTACAGGTGAGACCCTCATCTATGTCGTTCATGTAAATTAGAAAGAGAATTGGTCCTAGTACCGATCCCTGGGGTACCCCGCTACTTACATTGGTCCATTTAGATGCCTTACCGTTTATGACTACTCTTTGCTTTCTGTTGCTGAGCCAATTTTCTATCCATTTCAACACACTGTCTTGTTTTCCATGCACTTTTAGTTTTAGCAGTAAACGTTTGTGGGGAACTTTGTCAAAGGCCTTTTGAAAATCAAGGTATATAATATCTACAGCTTTACTCTCATCGTAGAGGTTGAGGATATCGTGGAAGAAGTCTAAGAGGTTTGTTAAACAGGAACGTTTTTTACGTAAGCTGTGTTGAGTATCTTTAAGTATGTTATTTACCTCTAAGTGATTTACGAGTCTGTCTCGTATGACCGTTTCTAGCATTTTACATACAACTGAGGTTAAGCTAATTGGACAATAGTTACTGGGTAGGGATTTGCTGCCTTTTTTTTAATATCGGTGTTACGTTGGCTAGCGTCCACTCATCAGGCATAGTTCCAGACTGCAAGGATTTATTGAATAGTAATGTCAGTGGTTTGGAGAGCTCATCCTTAGCTTCCTTTAGAACTCTAGGCGAGATTGTATCAGGTCCAGGCATTTTATTTACGTTGAGTTTATCTAAACAATTCAATACTTCTCTCTCTGTAACGGTGATATTGCTTAGAACATCTGAATTATCAATCTGAATCGGCGATGGTGTAGGGATATCACTGAGGTCTTCTGTTGTAAAAACTGATGCAAAGAAGGTATTGAGGGCATTACTCATTTGTACTTTGTCTTTGGTGTATTCTCCATTGTCATCGACTAACGGTCCAACAGTTGAAGTAACTACTCTTTTCTTTCTGATATAACTATAGAATTCTTTCGGGTTTGTTTTACTTTGATTCGCAATATGTAACTCTAGGGTCTTTTTACTTTGCTTAATTAACTTTTTGGCTTTGCATCGTAGCTCTACAAATTTCACCCGTTCTTCGTCATTTTGTGAGGATTTTAATCTATCATTAGCACATTTTTTAGCAAGCAGGCAGTTTGAAATATCTGTATTCCACCATTTGGGCTTATTATTATGGCCTGGACGCAGTATTTTCGATGGTATGCAGTCTTGCACTGCTTTTCGGTAAGTGGTTTCGAATAACTTCCAAGATGCATTTATGTCATTATTGTTAATTAAAAAGCTCCAGTCAGTTTCTTTAAACATAGCTCTAAGTTTATGGAAGTTTGCTTTCTTGAAATTAGGGACTTTTTCGATGCTACTATTTGGTTCGTTACTAGTAAACTTTAAAGTGAAAGTTATCGTACGATGGTCGCTGTTACTGAATTCATCACCAACATTCAAATTCTCTATCAATTCTTCTATTGTTGCAAGTACAATGTCAAGAACATTATTACCACGGGTCGGCGTTCGAACAAATTGATAAAGCAAACTCTCTTGCAAGTTCGTATACAAGTCATGTCCGGAGTGTGAAGTAAGAGTATAGCCCCACTTGGTCACAGGTAAATTAAAGTCGCCAAAAATTACGGTATCTTGTGAGTTACTTACATCTGCAATTTGTTCGTAAATTTCTCGGTCAGTTTGCACTGATTGAGCTGGAGGTCTGTATATTAATGCAAGTATTATTTTTATATCTTTATTATTCTTTATTAGCACAAAAGATGTGTCGACGTTCACAATTTGAGGTTTTGACAAGAGGGTAGGGTTAAGACTTTCTTTGATATAAAGTAAAACGCCACCTCCATTTCGATTTATTCGGCTTTTCTCAAACATTACACAACCGGGAAGTGAATACTCTGCTAAAAAGTATCTATCTTCTGTATTGAGCCAAGATTCTGTTATGCCAATCACATCATAATTTTCTGTAAACACTAGCTCCTCTAAATCTGAAAATTTATTGCGTATGCTACGAGCATTTGCATAGAAAACCTTTAAATTTGTTATTTTAGAACTCACGGAACGCTCTTTAATAATATTTTTGGTTCTTGTCGGATCTATATTTATGTTCATGGCTGCCTCGGTCCTCGCTGTCTTCGGTCCTTATCGCTGGTGGTCCTCGGTTGCCTCTGTTTTTTGCTTGGCGTTGGATGATTTATGTCACTGCTGCTTCTTCTGGATAGCGTTTTTTGATCCATGGCTGTGGACTGCTTCATGTAGGAGACGACCCATGCGTGCTGAACCCACAGGGTTTAGATGAGTGCCAACCTTGCGGAACAGAGTAGTCTGGTTGTAGAAGTTGTCCCAGAGGTTGATGAATTCAACTTCTTCCCTCAGACACAAATATTTTAGTCGGCTATTTGTGCTGAAGGCCTTGTCGTAGAATTTGTCAGGTGCGTCGATCTTGGGGAGAATGCCTGAGATGATGATATTCCTTGAGAGAGAGAGAGAGAGAGAGAGAGAGAGAGAGAGAGAGAGAGAGAGAGAGAGAGAGAGTACAAAGGAGTACAAAGGAGTATAAAGGAAATCAAGCAACAACAGATCCAGTGACCCTTCTAGGTTGCTTGTCCTCCAAAACACTGAGGATCAAGTGTCCAAACAGTGGTTTAGAGTGGGTAAGGGAACATTGGAAAGGGAATTACTGCCCTGGAACTAATGTCCGTGGCAGGATTAGGAAGTTAGTAGGGGACAGATGGGTTAGTAACTGAGGGGGGGATAAAATAAAGTTATTCATTTACAAACGCAGTCAGTCGCGGGTTTGATGCGAGATATTTGTTTAGGCGGAGTTTAAATGAATCAACGGCGATGCAGTCTATAACGTTTCGGGGAAGCCCATTCCACAAGTTGACAACTCGATTGAAGAAGAAATTCTTAGATTCGTGCGAGTTAAAAGATTTACCAATAATTTTGCAACCGTTTCCCCGCGTGTAATTAGATTGGTCGATAGTGAAGTACTTACTACAGTTCATATTGTCGATGCCTTTGATGATTTTGAACACTTGAATTAAGTCGCCTCTTAATCTGCGCTGGGTTAAAGGAAATAGATTTAATTCTCTAAGACGCTCTTCGTATGGTTTGTTCTTTAGGCTAGGTATAATTTTGGTAACTCTACGTTGAACTCGTTCTAGTTTGTTTATATCTTTTTGGTAATAAGGGCACCAGGATTGAACGCAGTATTCCAGAAGAGGGCGGACTAAGGAATTGTAAAGGGTTAGGATAACTTCTTTGGATTTATGCTCAAATGACCTGCCTATAAAGCCAATTATTTTGTTTGCCTTCTTAACAACTTCTGAACATTGTTGACTCGGTTTTAGGTTACTCGATATTGTTACTCCCAGATCGGTTTCTCTGTTTACATTCTTAAGCTGAGTGCCATTCATCGAATAGTTTGCTTTCTCATTTAGGTATC
Organism: Paralithodes platypus; assembly: GCA_032716605.1. Taxonomy (NCBI): domain Eukaryota; kingdom Metazoa; phylum Arthropoda; class Malacostraca; order Decapoda; family Lithodidae; genus Paralithodes; species Paralithodes platypus. The sequence goes on from CM064531.1 coordinate 11,196,086, forward strand.
CGATATGTAGTACTTTACATTTATCCGCATTGAAACTCATTTGCCAAATTTGGGCCCAACATGACAATTTATCTAGATTGTGTTGCATATCGTCAACTTGTTCTTTTGAGAGTACGCTATTTGCAATTTTTGTATCGTCAGCAAATTTTGAGATTGTACAGGTGAGACCCTCATCTATGTCGTTGATGTAAATTAGAAAGAGAATTGGTCCTAGTACCGATCCCTGGGGTACCCCGCTACTTACATTGGTCCATTTTGATGCCTTACCGTTTATGACTACTCTTTGCTTTCTGTCGCTGAGAGCCAATTTTCTATCCATTTCAACACACCGTCTTGTATTCCATGCGCTTTTAGTTTTAGCAGTAAACGTTTGTGGGGAAGTTTGTCAAAGGCCTTTTGAAAATCAAGGTATATAATATCTACAGCTTTACTCTCATCGTAGAGGTTGAGGATATCGTGGAAGAAGTCTAAGAGGTTTGTTAAACAGGAACGTTTTTTACGAAAGCCGTGTTGAGTATCTTTAAGTATGTTATTTTCCTCTAAGTGATTTACGAGTCTGTCTCGTATGACCGTTTCTAGCATTTTACATACAACTGAGGTTAAGCTAATTGGACGATAGTTACTGGATAGGGATTTGCTGCCTTTTTTGAATATCGGTGTTACGTTGGCTAGCTTCCACTGATCGGGCATAGTTCCAGACTGCAAGGATTTATTGAATAGTAATGTCAGTACAAAGGAGTACAAAGGAGTACAAAGGAAATCAAGCAACAACAGATCTAGTGACCCTTCTAGGTTGCTTGTCCTCCAAAACACTGAGGATCAAGTGTCCAAACAGTGGTTTAGAGTGGGTAAGGGAACATTGGAAAGGGAAATACTGCCCTGGAACTAATGTCCGTGGCAGGATTAGGAAGTTAGTAGGGGACAGATGGGTTAGTAACTGAGGGGGGGATAAAATAAAGTTATTCATTTACAAACGCAGTCAGTCGCGGGTTTGATGCGAGATATTTGTCTAGGCGGAGTTTAAGAGAGCTCATCCTTAGCTTCCTTTAGAACTCTAGGCGAGATTGTATCAGGTCCAGGCGTTTTATTTACCTTGAGTTTATCTAAACAATTCAATACTTCTCTCTCTGTAACGGTGATATTGCTTAAAACATCTGAATTATCAATCTGAATCGGCGATGGTGTAGGGATATCACTGAGAGAGAGAGAGAGAGAGAGAGTCATAAACCCACAAGCAAAACGTAAACGCCATAGTCCACGAACATCAATCAAGTATTAATGACCAACGTAACCTAATTAGCACCTGTAAATTGCTACTATAACCTAATTACACCTGTATATCGCTATTATAACCTACTTAACACCTGTAAATCACTAATATAACCTCATTAACACCTGTGTATCGCTACAATAACCAATTAACATCTGTAAATCGCTACTATAACCTTATTAACATCTGTATATCGCTACTATAACCTAATTAACACCTGTGTATCGCTACTAAAACCAATTAACACCTGTAAATCGCTACTATAACCTAATTTCCACCTGTATATCGCTACTATAACCTCATTAACACCTGTGTATCGCTACTATAACCAATTAACACCTGTAAATCGCTACAATAACCTAATTACCACCTATATATCGCTACTATAACCTCATTAACACCTGTATATCACTACTATAACCTAATTAACACCTGTGTATCGCTACTATAACCTAATTACCACCTGTATATCGCTACAATAACCTTATTAACACCTGTATATCGCTACAATAACCTAATTAACACCTGTGTATCGCTACTATAACCTCATTAATACCTGTATATCGCTACTAAAACCCAATTAACACCTGTAAATCACTACTATAAACTCATTAACACCTGTGTATCGCTACTATATCCAATTAACACCTGCAAATCGCTACTATAACCTAATTAACACCTGTATATAGCTACTGTAGCCTCACTAACACCTGTATATCGCTACTATAGCCTAATTAACACCTGTAAAACACTACTATGACCTCTTTAACACCTGTGTATCGCTACTATAACCAATTCACGCCTGTAAATCGCTACTATGACCTAATTAACACCTGTAAATCGCTATTATAACCTCATTAACACCTGTATATCGCTACTATAAATCACCAGTACCACCAATAAACCTGTACTCGACCTTTCGTCCAATACCTTCCTTGCAACTCCACGTAATTTCCCTCACACTTGTACACTCTTACACCCTTAAAATGTAATCAACTATTCAACACTACCTTGAATTTACACCGAATTCTAACTACTTGCATAAAGTTGCATATAGAGGAAAGAAAGATATGCCATAAAATAATACATTTATAACGTCATTGAAAAAGAATAGGCCTACTATGGGTTTCAGAGGCCGTGTTACATCGTTTTTCGGGAATAACATATTAACAAACAGTTGGAACAGTATGATATTTTGACACAGCTTTGTTCACACCGTGCCCTAATTTTCGTCAACATAGTGCATTGCCAAAAGTGTAAAAATAAGGCACTTGTCCCTTAGTCATGAGGTTAAAGTCACACATTAATGACTACGAAACGGACACGTCTGCCGTGGCTTATCTGTGAGAACCACCAAACCATTATTGCTCCTTCATCAAACACGGTAGTTATCAGCCACCACCCAACCCTACTATCGCATTTAAATTCGAGTGCTATGTCAATATCAAGTATAAATATACAAAAAGGATGTATTTTTGTATATTTATATTTTGATATTGACAGATAACTCTCATTTAAATGCGATAGTAGGGTTTGGTGGTGGCTGATAACTACCGTGTTTGATGGAGGAGCAATAATGGTTTGGTGGTTCTCACAGGTAAGCCACGGCAGACGTGTCCGTTTCGTAGTCATTAATTAAAATGTAAAACTTGCAAACTAAACAAACCAAAATTGGGACAAGGACAATATAAAGTCAAATTAAATTATCAAAATCGTTATGTGGAAACAACGCTTACTAAAATGAAAATTATTAAATAAAAGAACACAATCCACCACATAGGGCGTACATTACTACATGAGCAAGTTAATCTGTTTCCCAAGCAAACTAATCGCAAATATAACAACGCACTATCGTCACGTTAAAGGAAGTAGTCAAGTTTGGAAAGTCCGGGAGTTGGCAAATTTTACTAAACTCTGCATGAATTAAGAAACTACATGTTAAATGTCAAAATATTATTTAAAATCAAATTTGCAACATGACAGGACATTAACACTAGTACAAAATACAAATATTGATAAGATATCTATACTATTACAAAATAATATATAAAATACAGTACAGCACTCACTAACGATAGTGCTATCGGGTAGGTACCTGTAAGCATAGCATGCCTCAAGTGACCCCTATCAATAACTACCCTACAAATAACCTACATTTATAGCACAAATAAACTAAGGAAATCGCAAAAGTAAGCAATTGATACCATCGACAATTAATACATATAATATAAAGACAAATAATTGCAAAATATGAAGTAACAACAAAGAGTACTCTTTTAACAAGAACAATAAACTTAAAAAAAAAAATCAATATTAATATTAAGAAAAAGATAAACAATAAATACAGACAAAAAACAATAAATACAGACAAAAAGTAAGCAGAGGTTATACAAGAAACTTCAAGTAAAAAATGCTTGATTAAAATTATTGATGTCAAATTTTAGAATACAGTCACAATAATTGACCCTAAAAAGATTAAATTTATGGAACAATTTACTTGCTTCAAAACCTCTGTCCACTAAGAGTCTGTATAGTAACCTAGCTCTAGCCCAAAAGTCATCTACTTTAGTGCAGATTTTACAAAATCTTATTAACTGGGAATAAAAACAATTATAAGTTATTTTACTATCGATATTACTACTAGGGAAAGGAAAGTTTATTACGTTAAAATTAAAATCATCAACTTTGTGATATACTTTAAGTATGCACTGTTCATTAACAATCTCAATATTTATATCAAGAAAATGTTCAACTTTATAATTTACGTTACATTGTGTGAGGGGAATAGAATTAGGGTAAATAAGTTTAGCAACTTAATTAAAATTTATCAAATTGCAAACGAGAATATCATCAATATATCTACTATTATTACTTAACAATTTAGCAAGTGCTAATTTGTCTGGGATTTTATTTGTCTTGCTACTGTCAACTAAGTATTTTATATATTTAAATTCTAAAGCAAGCAAGAATAAGTCTGCAATTAAAGGGCTAGCATTTCCACCCATAGGAATTCCTAATATCTGTTTGAAAATGTAAGGCCCGAATCTAACATAAGTATTGAAAAGGAGGAATTTAAGGGCATCTTTAAGTTTAGTTCTATCAAAATATACAGAACTAGTGGGAGTAGAGCAAAAGTGATGCATTATTAAAATATGTATAAACATTTATGAAATAATTACCATTCCTAACGAACCTGTCAAAGTGCAAATCTATAATAAAGCAAAGCTCTGAATATACTAAATCTAAAGGCATATTGGTATACAAATTTGAAAAGTCGAAGCTATATACCGAGGTAACTTTCGGCATGGTATTTATTTTATCAATAACTTCTAACGAATTGTCAACACTCCAATAATAGTTAATGCCAGTTCTTCTCATGATGGTATTACAATATATTTTATGAGTACCTTTAATGTATTTTAAGCAATTCACGACTTGTTCTGATAGAGTTTTAGTGGTAGCAAATTTTGCTCCGGCAATAAAGCGATATTTATAAGGTCTTTTATGAAATTTAGGTAACATGTATAATTTTGCAATGCACTTGTTCTTATCAGAAAGTTTAATATCAAATGTTATATTTTTCTTGGTATTTTCATCGATTAAGTTATCAATATTCAGATTATTTTGAATTTCATAAACAAAATTACCGCAAATATTTTTACGTAATATGTTACCTTTAATGCCTAATTCTGTGTTCATGTTTTCAAGATAACATTTCTTACATGTGAAGCTATAATTATTGCTGGCTTTATCTACTGTAGTGACTACAAAATGTTTATGTACATTTATTAAATCAGCTTTAAGCTTATTATAATTATAGTCAATACAATCTGAAAGATTAAATTTATTTTTAAGCGAGAACATTTTATTTCTAATTAACTTAATTAATAATTTAGACCATGCTTCTAGTTCTCTCGCATCGCAGCACACAATTTTTAACTATTTATCTTTTAATTTATTGACTGAAAAAACAATATCTTTTAAAATTATGTCCATGTTACTTTATTACTCCCTATTCTAAACTTAAACCCTTTACGACATAGCTCCGCTAATTTGTTGTTTGCAAAATGTTTAACTAGTTCTACATCACCTGTTAATATGTGACATATCGGACTATAAATTAACTTTGCTAGTGCATCACGTCTGCTAGCTGGCATAGCCATGACTCTTTCACACACGCATATATTATTATTGAAAATATCATTATCTGAAAGATTTCCTAAAACATTATTATAATTACAAATAATAGACCCAACAGGTCGTTCATATGAATACACTATTAATGGTTTGAAATATTTACAACCATCTGGTAACATGGACTTAACTTTCTTTGAATTAATAAGACTGTTAACATTAATTTTGTCTAAAATTTTAGAGGAATAATTTAAAGTGGACATGACTTTATCTTTAATACGGTTATCTTTGGATTTCTTAGAATTAGCTCTAATATATCCCATAAAAGCAAAGACTATATTCTTAAATTTATTTGTGAAATTATGTTTATTGTTTAGAATATTTTCTATAAAAGGAGCAAAACTTTTCTTTTGTAGGCCTTTCAATGAATCTTATAATTTTTTAATTTACAATATGTCACAATAAGTCACAATATGTCACAATAAGTCACAATATGTCACAATAAGTCACAATATGTGTGACTTCACTGACTTTAACCTCATGACTAAGGGACAAGTGCCTTATTTCTACACTTTTGGTAATGCACTATATTGACGAAAATTAGGGCACGGTGTGAACAAAGCTGTGTCAAAATATCATACTGTTCCAACTGTTTGTTAATAAGTTATTCCCGAAAAACGATGTAACACGGCCTCTGAAACTCATAATAGGCAACAATAAGAAACAAAATCAGTTGTATATTTCTTTCAATTAAATACAATAACCAAGTAATGTGAATATATGGTGATGTGACGTGTCAAAACAACAAATGTAACGTCAAAACAACAAATGCTGGCACATACCTGGTGATACGTGTGAAAGAATGAGCAATGTGTGTGGCGAGGGGGGTAGTGATTGGGATGACAAGAACTGCCACTGCACCGACATCAACATGTATAAATATGACAAACACATTGATCTATTAAAACACGCACGTATGTATGTATGTATGTATGTATGTAACTATGTATGTATGTATGTATATACTCCGGCACATACCCGACAGCTGGGGGTGGTCGACTCGAGACAGTACCAGAACCGGAACAACACAACAAACACACAAACACACGTCTAGGTCGCCCAGGAGAAGACCCAGAGACCTAGGTGCATTTTTGGGTCCCCAGCTATGACACCCAGGTACCAAACTTCCCTGAGAGGATCGGTCTCAGCAGGCAGACACGCAGCGGAGCTTACTACCACAATGTCCGCTCGCATTACTTCCAGGTATGGCCCTTCACAAGATAGACCGGCTCTCCGGGCCAGGCGCCTGACGGACTATTATCTAGCCTAACTGGCACATGGCCCCCTCTCCCTATGACCATGTTATCAATAATCTATTCACAAACATTCTCCATTCATTCCTATTCATTACCATTTCTCTTGCCTGTTCTTCAGTCATCTCTCTACCTTCCAACGCTTGTACTACACCATCTCTCCATCTCATCTGAGATCTTCCTCCCCTTGTTTCTGACTCGTATACTCTCTTTGTAAGCCTTTCATCTCCCATTCATTCAACATGTCCGTACCAGCACAGCACCCTTCTGTCCACTCTGGCCCATAAGGGTTCCTGCTGTCCCACTCTCCTTCATACCTCTCCATTCATCAATCTGTCTCTACGCACCACTCTAGACAGGTGTAGCAGACAATAAACAAACAAGATACAATACACAAACAATCAGTAAACAAACAAGATGATATCCACACTGGAAGAGGAGGTTAACCCCTTCAGGAACATGACGAGCTTTAACAGTTTATTCTAGCTCTCATTAGGCGATGTTCTTCAGCTTAGGAAGAATCCCTGGGTATCGAAGGGGTCAAGTATCTCTCAATCAAACTTCAGACTTCCACCCTAATGTGCCATAAAATGGTCTACTGATAGCCGTGAGTGTGTGTGTGTGTGTGTGTGTGTGTGTGTGTGTGTGTGTGTGTGTGTGTGTGTGTGTGTGTGCGTGCGTGTGCGTGTGCGTCGCGGGGTGTCAAACGAAAGTCGAGTTCATTATTTGTACTCATTATTATTGCCCATATAGATATAATTAGGGTTTAAAGTTCAAATTACACCTTTGAAAGTGATAAAATTACCAAAACAATGCTATTTCCTGTTAATGTTCTCGTATTCCTTCTGATATTCATTCAAGTTTAAACAAAAATTGCTCCGATTTGACACCCTATGTGTGTGTGTGTGTGTGTGTGTGAGTCTTCGAGCCTTTGAAGAGAGAGGACGTATGGATTTTTCTCTCCGAGGTGAACAGCAAGTTAGTGAGGGAAGGGGTGGTGATGGAATTGTGAAATATACAACAGGGTGAGTGGGAAATTACGGTGATTTGATATTGGGTGAAACTCTGGAGTTCTATCTAACCAAAATCAAACAACATGTGAAAGAAGAGACGGAAAATTGAAGAGTGCTGTGCCAGGCAGCGAGGGAGGCGAACGGACGAGGGGCAAGCCGATGCCAGGCAAAATACCCTCCACCCTTGACTGTCTCCAGCCAACACCACTCACCCTAGGGTGTGCCACCCCCCCCCCCCCCCCCCCCCCCCTTCCCCACCCACATCCCATCTGTCATCGCGCCAGTGCATGGAGAAGCTGGTCGTGTGAAAGTGGACCGAAATATTCTGCATGGCGCTAATGCTGAGAGGACGACTGCAGCAGGGGGAAGTATGCAGGAGAGGGACAGCGAAGTACAGCAGAGGCGAAAAGACGGAGTAAGGGAATAGAGGAAGGAGCCATAAACCTCGCTGACCACAACACTCCCCCCTCCTCCCCTCGCTTAAAGTAATATGATACCTGACAGTATATAAGCAAAACAAAAGTGTATTTAAGTAAGGTTCTTATCTAAATCCATGGGGGAGATTTGTATTGAAAACAAAATGTCAGTGTTAGTTTTTGATGCAATGCAGCTTAAAAATAAATGTGTGTTTATGTAAGAGTAGTAGTAGCTACTGTATAATAGAGAGAGAGAAACACAGTGACAACAAGTATTCAACCCTCCCTCCTCCCCCCCCCCCCCCATCCTTACCCACACATTCACTTCCCTCTTCCCTCCTTCCCTCTTCCTTCCACTTTCCTCAATGTCCCTCATGCTAATAATTTACATGAGTAACATGATGTAATATTTTGTACATATTTTTGACTTGAAAATAATTAAATCTTAAGATATAATTGGCTGGTTTCCATTTAAAGTTAGGCATATTTAGAATGTAAAGCGGCTCAAATTGCCAAGGTTTCTTTAGCTTTGTATAGAGTCATTTAGCTTTGAGGAAACAGGCCGATTATATTAGGTAAGGTTATATATGATTTATGGCCGAGTCAGGAAATCAGACTTGAAGTGGTATATTTCATGTGAGAGTTATCTCTAACGAACTAGTAACTAAGTATACTATTTAAAATAAGGTATAATTCGCTGATATATTATGTGCACATTGAAAACCAGGACCTTTTTCTCAAATTAATAGTAGATTTCTAATATCCTTCTTTAATCCTTAGCACTATTGTGACACTTGTCTTTTTAATAATTTTACTCTCTTAATTAGTGTATTTCCTTTCTCACTACAATAATCGTTTTGTATTATATATATATATATATATATATACCCGGTATATATATACCGTATATGGGCCTATATATACATATATATTTTTTTGTATTTTATTTTTTTTCCCGTGTTTATTCTGTGTGCGTATTTTTAAACACTACTTTTATTTTACTTTATTTTTCTATTTTCTTTTGCACCCACTGTCTTGTAATATAGCCTGATCTTCTGTAGCCTTGCATCATACTAGGTGAGTTAAATAACTTATCTTACTCTTTCTATCTCTAACGCTACTCATAGGATGTTTACATTTTCACCTTTATCGGGCAGAGGCTCGTCCCTTAGGAAGAAATGATAGATAGACTCAGTATTAGGGAATAGGTAGGAAATTATAAAAATAAGACAAGATGATATTAACTCGGTCCCAGTCGAGGAATAATCCTGATGACAGACACAACGCAGTGAGAGATGGAGTACAAATGAACCGTGAAACAGACAATGAAGTTAATGGAGATGTACAAGCAAACCCTGTTAGAGAAAATGCAGAAAATAACAATCAACAACTGCAGCCTGCAGAAGAAAACGCAGGAATCAATAATTCGCAAGACAACAGAGGTGTGGAACAAAATAATGAAAATAGTGTAGGCCTAAACGAAGATAATGAGAGAGAAATAATCGAAAATCGTGAACAGAACGAACGACCTCGTAACGTAAACATGAATGGTGGAGAATGGATGGGACATTCTGGTGACGGACTCACAACATTAGTGAATGAAATCTATACAGAAGTGATACAATGGCAACATAATAAGTTTGAACTACCGATTTGTGAAGCCGCAAAAGACATGCTGGGGGAACTCAGACGTATGATCCTAAAGTATGTTCAGGATGCCCCTTTGGCGCACGTGGCAATCAAGATAGCTTCTTTCATTCCTCAGTTGTTCCTTCAAAGAAAAAGACCAAAGGGAAAACTGAATGAGAACATTAAAGCGCTGAAACAGAGAATGGAGTGGTGGAAAAATGGGGAGTTAGACAAAATTCTTAGCCAAGTACGAGCAATCCAACAAAGACTGAAAACAAAACAACGAAGAAAGAGGAAGCCAGATGATATGGCACGATCAGTGGGAAATAGCATGAGGATTGGTAAAGTGGCACAGGCAGTCAGAATGGTCACTGGGGAAGCCTCAAGAGGGGTGCACGAAGTGAATCGACGCATCTTGGACCAGCTGAAGGAGAAACACCCAGAAGCAAAACCAGCGAGTGATGAGGCCAAACTAGACGGGGAATATGTTCCTCCAGACCCGGTGATATATGAGAATATAACTGGAGACCTCATATGGAGAAAGGCGCTGAAAACACAGGGAGGAGCAGGTCCATCAGGAGTAGATGCTAAGACTTGGATGATCTTCCTAAGTCAAAACAAGTTTGGTTCAGCCGCGGGTGACCTTTGTGAAGCAATAGCAATGCTGGCAAAGAAACTTGCATCATCACCATGCGTGAACATAGAAGCTCTGACAGCATGTCGCCTGATACCTTTAAATAAGAATCCAGGAGTTAGACCAGTAGGCGTTGGGGAAGTTCTTAGAAGGATTATAGGAAAAGCAATCATGTCTGTATTTGGAAAAGATGTACAAAGAGCAGTGGGCAACTTACAAGTATGTGCAGGACAGCAAGCCGGAGGAGAAGCAGCAATACATGCAATGGGGAAGGTGTATCATGAGGAAGATTGTGAAGCGGTACTGCTAGTAGATGCAACAAATGCCTTTAACACCATTAATATGGAGGCAGCTATTCACAACATCAATATCAAATGCCCGAGCATCGCAAAGTACATAGAAAATACTTATAAGGAGCCAGCTAACCTGTATATAGTTGGAAGCACAAAGAAGGAAGAAATGAAAATTCTCAAATCAAATGAAGGAATAACGCAAGGAGATCCAGTGGCAATGGCAATGTACGCACTGGCACTATCAATTCTGTAGCAGAAAATAAAACATGAGGTAACCCGAGTGAAACAAGTGGCGTATGCAGATGACCTCACAGGTGCAGGAAAAATAGGGGATCTCAAAGAATGGTGGCGGAGAGTACAATCGGTAGGCGAAGTCATTGGGTACCATCCGAATGCTTGTAAATCTGTACTAATAGTGAAAGAAAACAAGTATGAAGAAGCGGTGCGGACTTTTGATGGGACAGGAGTGAAGATTACAAAGGAGGGTCAACGCCATTTGGGAGCAGTAATAGGCACAGAAGAATGCAAGAGAGACTATGTGCGAAAAAAGGTAGCAGAGTGGGTAAAGGAAGTGAAAACCCTGGCAGACATTGCGAAATCTGAACCACATGCTGCATATACTGCCTTCACATATGGTGTTAAGAACAGATGGACCTTTCTTATGAGAACAGTGCCTGGCATTGGACAGATGCTCCAACCGCTTGAAGAAGCAATCAGAGGAACATTCATACCGGCCCTAACAGAGATGGAAGGCGTCACGCAAGAGCTAAGAGATCTATTAGCTCTTCCGCCAAGGTTCGGAGGTATGGGGATCATAAACCCAGTGGAGGCGGCACTACATGAGAACCAAAATTCCCTTAAACTTACTACGTCTCTGACAGAAAAAATACGGGAGCAAAATTAAAATGATGAGGTGGACGAAGAGGAACAACGAAATGCAAGACAGGAAATTACAAAGAGCAGAGAAGAGAGACAGAAACATAGCCTAGAACAAATTAAGACCAGATGTAGGGAAGAACTGAAAAAGAGAGTTGAGATGGCACAAGACACGGGGGCTTCAAATTGGCTCACATCATTACCAATAAAGGAGAAAGGCTTCAGCTTAAATAAACAAGAATTCAATGATGCCGTAGCCTTGAGGTACGGGTGGCCAGTTTTGAACCTGCCGCTGAAATGTGCATGTGGTGAAATAAACAACTCGGACCACTGTATGACTTGTAAGAAAGGAGGATTCATCTGTATCCGGCATGATGAAGTACGAGACATCACTGCACAAATGCTGGACGAGGTGTGCCATGATGTCAGAATCGAACCGGAACTTCTGCCTATGGACGGACAGCGCTTGGCCCACAATACTGCAAATACTTCAAATGAAGCAAGAGTGGACGTAAGTGCTCGAGGTTTTTGAACGAGGGGACAATGGGCTTTTTTCGACATCAGAATCTTCAACCCAAGAGCACAAACATATCGTGAGCGAGGACACAAGGCGGCATACTTGAGAAACGAAAGTGAGAAAAAACGCGCTTATGAAGAAAGAATTTTGAACAGGGATCAAGGAAGCTTTACTCCTCATCGTCGGGAGGTATGGGACCTTCTGCAAGTGTCTTCTATGCCAGATTAGCTGAACAAATATCGGAGAAAAAGCGCCAGCATAGAAGCCAAGTCATAACTTGGATGAGATGCCGGCTCTCTTTCTCTCTTCTCAGGTCTGCATTCCTATGTCTCAGGGGTACAAGGTCCTCCCCGCTACAGAGGACAAGAGTGAGAGACTTGGACTTTGAAATGGTCGTGGCGGAGGGACGAATTGGGGAACAACTAGGTTGATTGTAGGGAGGTACTGGTACAATAAGATAAACAACAATGTAACTAGAATAAGATAGATTGTACACCACTTTGTAACTGTCACCTTAATAAAAAAAATAAAAAAAAGGGGGGAAAAAAAGGAAAAGAAAAAAAAATAGAAGGAAACATGCTTACATTACTGAAATGTTTGTGGACATGCAGTAATGCAAGTAATGGTCACTCTTCTGTAAATCTAAAATGGCTTAGCCTACTTAAGAATGGGAAAGGGGTGGGACCTTTTTTTTTTTTTTTTTTTTTTTTTTTTTTAATAAAAAAACAAAAAAGTGTGTGTGTGTGTGTGTGTGAATGTGTCTCGTTTAGTATACCCTTCCCCCATCCATCCCTCCCTCCGCCCGTCGCCCCGCTCGTGTGACAGCGATAGCGTGTGTTATGACATGTTACACGACTCCCCCGAAATACTTGTCCGCGCCGCCACTTGATCGCTGACGGACAAGCGGATAGCATGTCCGGCCCGCCTGTCACCAAGCCTGAATTATAAACCTCATCTCCGATAATCCACGGCCGCGGTAAAAAATTAAGGGGGTATTGCTTGGTTTTTGGTCTATATATTTATGTATTAATTAATTTTTTAGATTCCTCGCTAGACCTCCATCAAGCTTAGAAAAACACCCCCTAGACTACCTTTCAAGATAAATATGTAAATTTGTTGGTAGAAAAATGTCCCGGCCGAAGGCCAGTACCTTCTAAAATTAGAGGCTTGCTGTTGCTCGCCAGGCAAAAATCGACACTAAGGTACACGAAAGGTCTTAATATTGATACAAAAAAAATAGGCGAAAGGTCTCAAAATCACCAAACTAAAACCTCAAAAATAATATGGTAAACATGAGGGAGAAGGGGATCCATAAACAGCGAGTACTACTCCCTTAATGGCTGGCAGCATCCTTCCTCCGTGCACCTTGGATGATGGAATGGCCGGGTAGATGTCGCAGGTACAGGAGGGTGTGGGGAAGGGGAGGAGTCGAGCCTCAGGGGGAGGGAAATTTGTGAGATGTCTGGATGGGGCCATGGTGCGTGACCAATGTGGGAAGAGTTCGAATTATAATGTATGAAAGAGGGAGCTATGCAATATTCTGTAGGAGAGACTAGAACTCCAATGTGAAGTGGATTTTGTGAGATGTCTGGATGGGGCCATGGTGCGATACCAATGTGGGAAGAGTTAGAATTATAATGTATGAAAGAGGAAGCTATGCAATATTCTGTAGGAGAGACTAGAACTCCAAGGTGAATTGGAATTTGTGAGATGTCTGGATGGGGCCATGGTGCGAGACCAATGTGGGAAGAGTTAGAATTATAATGTATGAAAGAGGAAGCTATGCAATATTCTGTAGGAGAGACTAGAACTCCAAGGTGAAGTGGAATTTGTGAGATGTCTGGATGGGGCCATGGTGCGAGACCAATGTGGGAAGAGTTAGAATTATAATGTATGAAAGAGGAAGCTATGCAATATTCTGTAGGAGAACTAGAACTCCAAGGTGAATGGAATTTGTGATGTCTGGATGGGGCCATGGTGCGAGACCAATGTGGGAAGAGTTAGAATTATAATGTATGAAAGAGGAAGCTATGCAATATTCTGTAGGAGAGACTAGAACTCCAAGGTGAAGTGGAATTTGTGAGATGTCTGGATGGGGCCATGGTGCGAGACCAATGTGGGAAGAGTTAGAATTATAATGTATGAAAGAGGAAGCTATGCAATATTCTGTAGGAGAGACTAGAACTCCAAGGTGAAGTGGAATTTGTGAGATGTTTGGATGGGGCCATGGTGCGAGACCAATGTGGGAAGAGTTAGAATTATAATGTATGAAAGAGGAAGCTATGCAATATTCTGTAGGAGAGACTAGAACTCCAAGGTGAAGTGGAATTTGTGAGATGTCTGGATGGGGCCATGGTGCGAGACCAATGTGGGAAGAGTTAGAATTATAATGTATGAAAGAGGAAGCTATGCAATATTCTGTAGGAGAGGCTAGAACTCCCAAGTAAAGTGGAATGTGTGAGATGTCTGGAGGGGGCCATGGTGCGAGACGAATGTGGGAAGAGTTAGAATTATAATGTATGAAAGAGGAAGCTATGCAATATTCTGTAGGAGAGACTAGAACTCCAAGGTGAAGTGGAATTTGTGAGATGTCTGGATGGGGCCCATGGTGCGAGAACAATGTGGGAAGTGTTAGAAATATAATGTATGAAAGAGGGAGCTATGCAATTGGCTACTTGCGAGTTTCAGGCTAATAGGAAGTTCGGCCTCTAAACATCGATAATTAACAAAAATACAGCAATTATGTAGGTTTCTGATGGATAAATCGTATGTTGAATTGGGTTTTATGTATATATAAATGTACTGAAACAGTATTATAGCTGGTTATTCTGTTAAATATCGATGTACCTACATCTTCAAGTTCCTTTTAGACCAAAACTCGCAAGTGGTCAATTTGTGAGATGTCTGGAGGGGCCCATGGTGTGAGACGAATGTGGGAAGAGTTAGAAATATAATATATGAAAGAGGGAACTATTAAGTAACATCCCGTTCTTAACATTAATCATCAATTACACACCCCAATGCACTAGAATACACTAATGAAAGCATATGGTCCTCCCGGGATTCGAACTCGGGACACCACACCCAGAACATAAGCATCTAAACCATTACACCGCCAACACAATTCTGTAGGAGAAGTTAGGTGTTGCGAGAGGAATGTGGGAAGCGATAAAACTAAACATACACTTAATTAAAGGGGGATGCGTGTACTTATTTGCTCATTTATGTATGTTTTTAATATTATTATTTTTGTTATCCTCCTAAGACCTCTATCAAGCTTAAACAAACATCCGCCCAAGACCCCCCTTCAAGAAAAATGTGTACATTTTTCGATAGACAAATGTCGCGGCCAAAGGCTGGTTCCTCTTAAGCTACAGGCTTGCTATCGCTCGCTAGGAAAAAATCGACAACTAAATTACACGAAAAGTCTTAATATTGACAAAAAAATGGGGCGAAAGGTCTTAAAATCGTCAAACTAATGGACCGAACGTCATACAATCTGATAACTAATGGGGCTTAACATGAGGAAGAAAGGGGGTCCAGAAAAACTACCCATCTCCCCTTAAAGTACTGTACGATGTGATGATGATGCAGGACTAGCTATGAACAATTTAACATATCCCGAGTTAGGGGTGAGGGGGGGAGAGAGAGAGAGAATTTGCGTTGAGTACGAACGTGGGAAGCGATAGACAGACATATACATTGAGGATAATGTATGCGAATTTGGGAGTAATGCATGGATATTTATACTACACTGAAATAGTCTCGACTTTAGATACGGACATTTGTGAGAAGTATGGAGGTGATGTTAAGGAGATAGATGTGGAAAAACAAGGTGCTATATATAATTTTGATAAATTATGTTAGAGGAAGATATAGAATTGAGGATGGTGTAGGAAAGACAAGAGGGGGGGGGGGGGGGGGCGGTAATATAAGGGAATTTGTGAGATATCTGGAGGGGTTGCGAGCCGAGTATGAGAAGCTAATATATACATTGAGGATAATGAGGATAATGTATCTAAAATTGAGGATAATCAATATAGGTAAACTGGATACGAGTTACTGAATATATAATTAAATACAAAAGATGAAGGAGTGGAAGGAAACATATCATACAAGACATCTCAAAGCAGGAGACATGAACCTCTATAAGAGCATAAGGGGCCGGGGCTGTACGTATCAAATATGAAACCAAGGTAATTGAAAAAGAAAAATTATATGTGTGTGAATGTGTTGAATAAGAGTGTGGAAATCTAGAATGACATATATACAGTAGATAGTTAGTATAGAGTGCTTCAGTGTGTGCGTATGTGTGCTGCAGTGTATTAATGTGAATATGTAGGCGTAGATAAATAGATAGGTACAGAGTGTTTCAGTGTGTGTATATGTGTGCTGCAGTGTATTAATGTGAATATATACAGTATATTGTTACGTCCTGGGATATATAAACACTGGGATCTTTCTATTGGACTAGGTATGCGGCAACAAGCAACAACGGAAAACGCTAGATCCAACCCTTATCTATAAACCCAGGCAACAAACCACCCTAAACCGTCAAGAGTCCTGCCTGGACAACGAGGTATCCTATGACTCGGTTACAGGGTGCACGCACTATAGACTGCTGATAGTCAAGCAGGCTATATAAAAGATCACACAATTAAGTTGACTTAAAGCTTCAAGGAAAAGATAGATAATGGAATTAAATTGCAGAAACAATTTAATAACAAACTAGAAGAAAGTACATTTAACGTTACGTTAATTAATACAAGTAATCACCCCTGCGTGAAAGAAGGTGAAAGCAAACAGTCCTCAAAACATCGTACAGGTAGACAATATGCAGGTTTCTAAACTGCATGCGGCTACTGTAGGATCTGATGCTTAGCAAAGAAAGTACGTTACGGATTTAGAGAACTCTTAACTCATAAGCAGGAATAAATACTAGTGATAGGCCATACAGTGTATAATGGCATAGGTATAATTAAATAAAGGCAGCAACTCGCAACATAACCACATACAGGTGTGCTTCTCACCATTAGTCAGGCAAGCCTGCTCGGACAGAGTCTCTATGCCACACCTTGACTCACAATGCTCACAAAAACGGTAAACTGTGGCACAATAACAAGCATACAGATATAATAAACCACTAGCTGTTAATCTGCCAGGTGACAGAGGTCTAGCCGGAAGGATATAGGCTTCGGATACCCGGGCTGAGCCACCTGCTCTAGCCTAGGGACGTTCCCAAGTCTGTGCGCCAAATTACTCTAATTGAAAGGGTGCTCTCTTGAGAGACTCAGATCGCAAGTATCTGACTCTCTCCTGGCGACCATAAAACAAAAGCAAGACGTGCTAGCGCAGTGCTGAGTGGACTAGGCAAGGGCCCTCACACAACACAACACTAGACACACAGGGACACAGACAAGAAAATGCCCCCAGACTCCCACGGGTATCCTAGTAAAGTCGTGCGGGTCCACAGGACTCGCACCAGCAGACTTTACTTAAAGGATCGCAAAAAGCCTCCCCTCCGGTCTAGCCCCTGCTAACCTGACACAAGAACACACTAGCAAGCATGAAACCACCAAATATGAGACAACAAAAAAAGCTTCCTAGGTCTCATTAACAATTAAATAACTGCATAATGCCCAAAATCCTATCTAATTATCTGAGAGCTCGTCGTTAATACAATAATAGATATAAGGTCTATCAAGGGGATGGGATAATTAAATAGATTGGTGAAGTAGTGGAAGGAAGGTATACAAAGTAAGAGAGAAAGTTTCTAAGGGGGGTTGAGAGGGATAGATATCAAGGGGGTCCGAAGGGTACGACAGTGAGGTGAGCTCTGAGTCTTGAATCTGTCTGGACCCCACCCTAGGCATGCAAAATACATCCCATGCTTGGCAACACTCAACACAGTTGCCGGGTCAAAATCCTCTACCCCTGGCGTGAGTCGAAACTAAGCCTAGCGTTGCTATCAAATGCACGTGGCAACATCAGGCTCGTCCCAAGCTGGACTCTCCGCGCGAAGCAACGTCCCCCAGCCAGTCTCTCTCTCCCGCTCGTCTCCTCCCACTCTCACTAGACTTACATCTTATATATTATAATGAAACAATCAACTATCGAGAATAAAATATACTATGATGCGTTGGTTAAGAATAAGGGCAGCTTCAAGCTGTGAAACAACATAAGGATATCCCAGACATTAGTTACATTGTCGTAGGATATATACTAAGGAAAAGCCGGCCCCGGCTGCCGCCCGCCGGTTTCTAAAGGGCTGGGCAGCCGACGCGCGCGCATGCCCGCACGTGGCTACTATGCAGGAGCGTCACACCTCCCCCAAGATATAAGACCCTTGACTAAGTTCTTCATATCTAACAGAAAGCTTCTCATAGTACCACACACTGTTGCGACACAAGGCAAGTTCAACTAACTCAGCGACAATAAGCGAAAACATTCAACTTAGATACTGCTACAACATCTTATACAAAATTCTACACGTTATAAAAAATAAAGAGTTTTTATAAGATTTTTGCTTTTTTATTTATTTTGTTTTCGGCTGAACTACAGTGACAGCCTATTTTCCTCCACACTCAACCCTCAATCCTGTAGCAGTCTAACCATCATCATCCACCCTTGACAGACAATCCGCTATCACGTTATCAGAACCGGCAATATGGCGTATGTCCAGAGTATACTCCTGAAGCATGAGTGACCACCTGGTCAGCCTCATATTCCGGTTATGAAACTGATTCAAGAATTTCAGAGGGTGATGATCGGTATAAACCACTACGACTGGTCCGAAAGCAGGAACATATACATCGAAGTGCCTGAGCGCCAGCACTATCGCCAGGAGTTCTTTTTCAATTACAGAGTAATTCCTTTGTGCACTATTGAATTTTTTACAGTAAAAACTCACTGGATGTTCGATACCTTCATCATCTGTCTGTAGCAAGACAGCCCCAGCCCCTACGCCACTGGCATCAGTCGCCAGCTGAAAAGGTCTGCTGAAGTCCGGGGCCCTGAGTATGGGGTGGGTACATAACAGGTGTTTCACCAAGGAAAACGCCTCTGCACACACAGGAGACCACCGGAACTTCTTGTCCTTAGCTAATAAGTCAGTTAAAGGTGCAAGTACAGTCGAATAGCCTTTGATGAAGCGACGATAATAGCCTATCATACCTAGAAACTGCATGATTTGTTTCTTAGTCGTAGGCTGGGGAAACTGATCGATGTCTTTTATCTTTGTCTGTGGAGGGCACACCTGACCCATCCCCTCCTCGAACCCCAGGTACAAAACTGTGGCTTTGACAAAATCGCACTTACCCAGGTTTACCACCAAACCTGCTTCATTCAGTTTATTAAAAAGCTGTCCGATGTGAGCACAGTGACTGTTAAAATCATCGTGGTATATTATGACATCATCTAGGTACACCGTACAGTTGGGAATGTCGGCTACAATGTCGTTCATTAATTTCTGAAACGTTGCAGGGGCATTTTTCAGCCCGTATGGCATAACATGGCAACGATATGTGGCACCGTCCACCACAAACCCACACACCTCTCGCGCTCGCTCAGACAAGGGCACTTGCCAATAACCCTTAACAAGGTCTATCTTAGTGAGGAACTTGGCTTTTCCTATCTTATCCACACTGTCGTCCATGCGAGGGAGAGGGTAGGCATTTGTGGGGGTTAAACCATTCAACCTGCGGAAATCTATACAAAACCGCACCTTGCCATCTGGTTTGGGTTGCAGTGTGACGGGGGATGTCCACCTTATTGCACCCTCAGAAATCAGCCCACGTTTCAGCATATAATCCAGCTCTTCCCTAAGTGCTGGTAATTAAATAGGGGGAACACGGTATGGCACTGATTTAAAGGGCGAGTGGTCCCCAACATCGACATCGTGCACCGCTTGAGTAGTGAGGCCAGGATGCTCCACGAAAACAGCTGGGTTTGAATCAAACAAGTGCTGCACAGCTACACGCTGTTGCTCAGGCAGGTGCAATATCAACTCGTGAGCCACGTGTCTAGAATTCCCCGCCCACTGATCCGCGGAAACATGACAATCCCAATTATCCTCCCCCGCAGCTTGACTGTCCCTTCCTCCTTCTCCACCACGATCGCTGCAGATCAACACCGGGACAGTGAGAGGCTCGGAGGGGCGCCTCACATACTCTTTCATCAGATTTACATGGCAAAGTTGGTTCTTTTTCTTACAATCAGGAGTAGCTACTAAATAGTCGAGATCAGAAACCTTCCTTACAACCCGATACGGACCAGAATACTTGGCAGACAAGGGGTGTCCCACCAGAGGCAGTAGTATCAGTACCTCCTGATCTACTTCAAACTCCCTCAGCTTCACCTTCTGGTCGTATCTGTCCTTCATCTGAGCTTGTGAACTCTTAAGGTTCCGACCTGCTACCTCCAAGCTCTTTAGCATTCTCTCACGGCTTTCAACTACATACTTTAGAAGCGAGCATGGCTTTGTGACTCCCTCCCAGATCTCCTTGACTATGTGGAGGGGCCCCCTGACCCTGTGTCCAAAAACCAACTCGTTCGGTCTAAATCCCAAGCTCTCCCCAGGTACTTCTCTCGCAGCAAATAATACATATGGGAGACCTAGATCCCAGTCCTTCCCATTTTCCATGCAATAACACCGCAACATACTCTTGAGAGTCGAGTGCCACCTTTCCAAAACTCCCTGACTCTCGGGATGGTAGGCAGATGACACCACAGACACTATCCCATGTTGCTGCATGGTCTGCTTAAACAGAGCAGAAGTAAAATTGGATCCCTGATCAGACTGGATCTCCTGAGGGTAGCCATAACGAGAGAAATAGACAAGTAGGTTTTTGACAACAGTCTTAGCCATCCCGTTGCGCATGGGGTAAGCATCTGGATACCGTGTTGCTACATCCATTACAGTTAGTAAAAATGTATTGCCGGCACTAGTGGGGGGCAATGGGCCAACCATATCGATAACTACTTTGCTGAAGGGCGGCCCAATGACAGGGATGGGTTGTAACGGGGCTCTCGGGATGACCTGATTGGGTTTCCCAACAACTTGACAAGTGTGACACTGTGACACCCATTACACAACACTCGCCTTTATCCCAGGCCACCAGAAAAGCTTGCACAGAGCTGCCTCCGTCTTACGTGCCCCCAGGTGCCCTGCCAAAGGCACATCATGAGCTAATCTCAATAAGCTCTCACGGCACACCCTCGGTACTACTAACTGGTCCACTAATCCTGACCCGCCATCCCACTTTTTCTTGGGATCCTGATGTCTCCGATACAAGATCCCCTCGGACAAGAAAAAATCACCTGGCTGCGCATCCCCATCGCTCTCCAGTTCGACAGCACCATTACCACACGCCCTGACTTCAGGATCTTCCAGCTGCAAGGAACATAATATCAGCAGGTGCGAGATTATCCAAGTTCATCTTAAATAATTTATTTCCGCCTCCAATGTCCCGCTGAGCCATCCTTTCCTCACGCTGCGCATAACGATGCTGTCGCAGAGTCTCTTCCTGCCCTGCACCTGCACTAGTGGTGACAGGCCCCGGGGCCTCTCCAGACTCTAACATAGGTGCCAATAATGAGTCACCAAGAAACACTGCCGGCTCAAAACTCTCCAATTGACCAACACTTCCCGTTTTCTTGTGACCTTTCCTCCGCGGTTTGATAGACTGAGGTGGTGGCTGCAAGGCTCCGGATGTCTGAGAACGCGTCACAACACACGCCATGGTTTGTACGCTACACTTCTCAACCCACTCCTGTTCCTCCCTAATAACGTCGGCCGCCTTCTCGGCAACGACCAAGGGTGAAACCTTAGAAGCAGGCACCGCAAAGTCGTTGCCGAGGAGGAGGTCGACGCCCCCATCAGGCAAGTTCTCTACGATTCCGACATCCAGCTCCTTCGCCACACCACCCACCTCCAGCTCCATCCGCACCAGCGGGTAGGACTTCGTAGCATTGATCCCCTGAACTACCACCACCCGAGCAGCGTTAATCGGTCTACCAGTAAAGTTCCTTAACAAGGTCTGAGAAGCCCCAGTATCACGCAATAGCTTAACTCCTTGCCTTTCGCCAGCCCACCTCACAAAACCATGCCCTCTATGACCCCCAAAGACGTCGCGGACAGGGTTCGAGCCTTCCGGACTCTTGAACACAGGCTGTGTCCCAACCTCTGACGAACTACCCTTGGCAAACTCAGAAGATATAGGTGACACCCCTATGCTGCGGGCCAATGACACAACCTTGTTCGGTGGCTTGTTCGGACAAGCATTTGCAAAGTGACCCTCCTTGTGACATGCAAAGCACTCTTTACTCTTTGGTTTCCCTTGGGAGTGGGAGGTACCATTAGACTTCTTATACGGGACGGTATTTGGTTTATGTTCAGTTTTATTGTCAGTGCTAGATGGTTTTGTATATTTATGTGTATCAAAATTCTTGGGAGGGGGAGGGGTACGATCCTTTGCACCCGACTCACTCCTAGCTGCTGCTCCGCACCCTCGAATTAATGACAGTCGGAGGTCAGCCTGCTGCCTCCTGGAGAGTTCTAGGATTTTTTTCCTTTACATTTAATGTTAAGTCCCCACCTGTGCACTTAAAGAACTGCTCCAAGAGAACCAGCTCACTCAACTCCTCAACTGGTGATGGGCTGGTCTATCAGAACTGAGTCTACCATACATAGCTCTCTGACTGTTCCTTTTACTTATATATTTTCTAGATCTCAAGTGACGGCGTCTCTTCCGTGGATTGACCTCCCAATCTACCAAGATTTGAAGCCAAAGCGTCACATTTTTCCTTTGCCCCTCAACTTTCTCTTCATAATTGCTGAGGGGCACAAGGCCCTGGGTGGGGCTTTGGTTTCCCGGGCGTTTCCTCGCCCTCCTCGGCTCCCCGCCATGGAGTGGCTTCGGTCACTCGGGCTTTATTGTGGTCGGCAGGGAGGGTTCTGTGGGGGGCGCTCGGTTATGGCCTTGGCCTTGCTCGGGGCCTTGGGGCTGTTCGGCCAGGCAGCTTGGGGAACAGCAACAACAACAACAACTCCTCAAAAGTAGCTGCCCTCTCAGAACGCAGCCAATGTCGTAGTGCATCAGACAAGTCCCGGGCGTGTTCTAGGAAGGTACTATCCTTGCCCTTAGTAACACCCCGAAACTTCAAGCGGTAAGTTTCTGGTTGTAACTCATAGGCCCGTAGCACAGCCTTCTTTAGCTCATCATAAACTACACAGGACTCTAAAGGTAGTGCATCATACGCTTTTAGCCCCTTTCCTAGGAGTCTTGATGAAACTAATGCTGCCCACTTTTCCTGAGGCCACTGGTGTTCCTGACACTTCTTCTCAAATCGCATAAAAAACTCAGTCACACATGATTCATCGAACACAGGAACTAGTTTAAGCAGGTGCGACAATGATTGGTCCCGATGTCTGTTACCTCCCCCAATATTTCGCCCTGTTACCTCCACTCGAGATCTCTCCAGCTTCCTGTCAGCCCGATACCTAGTAGACTCTGCCTGCAGTTCAGCCTCTCGTATAGCTGTTCTCTCTGCGGCCTCAGCCTGAGCTCTAGCAACCTCAGCCTGCACACTAGCCTGTCTGTCGGCAGCCTCAACCTGAGCTCTAGCAACCTCAACCTTGGCCATCTCAAGCCGAAACAACAAATCTGGAGTCAACCCTTGAGGAGGGGAGGTGCATTTAACCTGACAAGCGCTAAATAGACCTAGGGGCTAGGGTAGTTATTTGTGCATTTCTAGCCTTGGATTCTGACATAATTCGTTATATTTACAATATAGAGCATTATTTGTTATCGGTATGCTTTTATTTTACATATATGATGTATATATGAACCTTCAAGAGTGCTAAAATAGTGGGAAAAGCATTTGGGTGGTGAAAAACAAAGATATTGGCCACCCGGTCATAATCTCAGGCGAGAGAGAGCCACAGGCAACCCTCCTCTCTCGCTGTCTGTGAGGTAACTGAGACGAGCGGGGCGGTGTGGGCCGTTTCTGGGTGTTGCATAACGATCTTTTCTGCCACCCACTTGTGCTACATTATCGCGGGAGAGAGAAAAATAACTGATAAATGATGATAATAAGAGGAAAAATAGGTGATAATTGAGGAGGGGAGGGAGGGGGGAATAAGGTGGGGAAGGAGGGGAGGGGGGTGGGTGAGATTTACATGGATGAGTACTGGAGGGGAATTATCTCACCTAGAGACAAATTCCTTTGTTTTGATAGGCCCTTTTTTTTATGGAAGGCTTTTTTTATGGTCTTGCTTCCGTGAGGCCTATCGCGTTCCCTATAGGAAGCCTTCCGTGAGGCCTATCGCGCCTATCGCGCTTGCCGGGTTAATGGAGAGGGTCCCTGTGATTGAATTCCACGCTGCCATTGACCATCAACTTGGGGGTATGTACTAAATTCAGGCACCCTGACGTTTGATACGGCGGTAGAGTGGAGGGGGGGCTGGGGACCGGGGCCCCCAATCGCCTCTCCACCCAGGTCTCTCCCTTCTAAACCCAATATCAAAGTCCTCAGCTGATCTTTCCTCATGCCACTTAAACCCTGGTGACCCTGAAGACCTGCCACACTCTTTAAGCCATACTTATTCAGCTTCAACACCCTGGCAGCGGTAAGGGCCACCTCTAAAAATCTTCTAGCACCCTCCTCGCTATCGACTAGCCACTCCACAGGTCTTTCTCCCTCTGAGCCCGTATTGTGACCTGACCCATCACTGTGTTCTGATGTATTAGACATGTTTCTGTACTGCAGTAATTATCACGGTTATAGAATGTGCCTTATCTCCTATGCAAGTATGTGTATACTAATGTTATTTAAAGTCTTTAATGTGTTATATTTGTTGCTCCAAAAAAAAAAACTCTATGTCCACTGTATTCCTCTAATCATAAGGAATCTCAAAACAAATGACCACTATATTCCTCTGTTCAGTAAATCCTATGCAAGGTCGCCATTTGTTACGTCCTTGGATATATACACACTGGGCTCTTTCTATTGGACTAGGTATGCGGCAACAAGCAACAACGGAAAACGCTAGATCCAACCCTTATCTATAAACCCAGGCAACAAACCACCCTAAACCGTCAAGAGTCCTGCCTGGACAACGAGGTATCCTATGACTCGGTTACAGGGTGCACGCACTATAGACTGCTGATAGTCAAGCAGGCTATATAAAAGATCACACAATTAAGTTGACTTAAAGCTTCAAGGAAAAGATAGATAACGGAATTAAATTGCAGAAACAATAAAATAACAAACTAGAGAAAGTACATTTAACGTTACGTTAATTAATACAAGTAATCACCCCTGCGTGAAAGAAGGTGAAAGCAAACAGTCCTCAAAACATCGTACAGGTAGACAATATGCAGGTTTCTAAACTGCATGCGGCTACTGTAGGATCTGATGCTTAGCAAAGAAAGTACGTTACGGATTTAGAGAACTCTTAACTCATAAGCAGGAATAAATACTAGTGATAGGCCATACAGTGTATAATGGCATAGGTATAATTAAATAAAGGCAGCAACTCGCAACATAACCACATACAGGTGTGCTTCTCACTCTTAGTCAGGCAAGCCTGCTCGGACAGAGTCTCTAAGCCACACCCTGACTCACAATGCTCACAAAAACGGTAAACTGTGGCACAATAACAAGCATACAGATATAATAAACCACTAGCTGTAAATCTACCAGGTGGCAGAGGTCTAGCCGGAAGGATATAGGCTTCAGATACCCGGGCTGAGCCACCTGCTCTAGCCTAGGGACGTTCCCAAGTCTGTGTGCCAAATTACTCTAATTGAAAAGGTGCTCTCTTGAGAGACTCAGATCGCAAGTATCTGACTCTCTCCTGGCGACCCTAAAACAAAAGCAAGACGTGCTAGCTCAGTGCTGAGTGGACTAGGCAAGGGCCCTCACACACCACAGCACAAGACACACAGGGACACAGACAAGAAAATGCCCCCACACTCCCACGGGTATCCTAGTAAAGTCGTGCGGGTCCACAGGACTCGCACCAGCAGACTTTACTTAAAGGATCGCAAAAAGCCTCCCCTCCGGTCTAGCCCCTGCTAACCTGACACAAGAACACACTAGCAAGCATGAAACCACCAAATATGAGACAACAACAAAAACTTCCTAGGTCTCATTAACAATTAAATCTCTGCATAAGGTCCAAAATCCTATCTAATTATCTAAGAGCTCGTCGTTAATACAATAATAGATATAAGGTCTATCAAGGGGATGGGATAATTAAATAGATTGGTGAAGTAGTGGAAGGAAGGTATACAAAGTAAGAGAGAAAGTTTCTAAGTGGGGTTGAGAGGGATAGATATCAAGGGGGTCCGAAGGGTACGACAGTGAGGTGAGCTCTGAGTCTTGAATCTGTCTGGACCCCACCCTAGGCATGCAAAATATATCCCATGCTTGGCAACACTCACCACAGTTGCCGGGTCAAAATCCTCTACTCCTGGCGTGAGTCGAAACTAAGCCTAACGTTGCTATCAAATGCACGTGGCAACATCAGGCTCGTTCCAAGCTGGACTCTCCACGCGAAGCAACGTCCCCTAGCCGGTCTCTCTCTCCCGCTCGTCTCCTCCCACTCTCACTAGACTTACATCTTATATATTATAATGAAACAATCAACTATCGAGAATAAAATATACTAAGATGCGTTGGTTAAGAATAAGGGCAGCTTCAAGCTGTGAAACAACATAAGAATATCCCAGACATTAGTTACATTGTCGTAGGATATATACTAAGGAAAAGCCGGCCGGCCGGCTGCCTAAAACCGGCTGGTTTCTAAACGGCTGGGCAGCCGACGCGCGTGCATGCCCGCACATGGCTAATATGCAGGAGCGTCACAATATGTAGATAAATAGATAGGTACAGAGTGCTTCAGTGTGTGTATATGTGTGCTGCAGTCTATTAATGTGAATATACAGTATATATGTAGAAAAATAGATAGGTACAGAGTGCTTCAGTTTGTGTATATGTGTGCTGCAGTGTATTAATGTGAATATACAGTATATATGTTGATAAATAGATAGGTACAGAGTGCTTCAGTGTGTATATGTGTGCTGCAGTGTATTAATGTGAATATACAGTATATATGTTGATAAATAGATAGGTACAGAGTGCTTCAGTGTGTGTATATGTGTGCTGCAGTGTATTAATGTGAATACAGTATATATGTTGATAAATAGATAGGTACAGAGTGCTTCAGTGTGTGTATATGTGTGCTGCAGTGTATTAATGTGAATATACAGTATATATGTTGATAAATAGATAGGTACAGAGTGCTTCAGTGTGTGTATATGTGTGCTGCAGTGTATTAATGTGAATATATACAGTATATATGTTGATAAATAGATAGGTACAGAGTGCTTCAGTGTGTGTATATGTGTGCTGCAGTGTATTAATGTGAATATACAGTATATATGTTGATAAATAGATAGGTACAGAGTGCTTCGTGTATATGTGTGCTGCAGTGTATTAATGTGAATATACAGTATATATGTTGATAAATAGATAGGTACAGAGTGCTTCAGTGTGTGTATATGTGTGCTGCAGTGTATTAATGTGAATATACAGTATATATGTTGATAAATAGATAGGTACAGAGTGTTTCAGTGTGTGTATATGTGTGCTGCAGTGTATTAATGAGAATATATACAGTATATATGTAGATAAATAGATAGGTACAGAGTGCTTCAGTGTGTGTATATGTGTGCTGCAGTGTATTAATGTGAATATACAATATATATGTTGATAAATAGATAGGTACAGAGTGCTTCAGTGTGTGTATATGTGTGCTGCAGTGTATTAATGTGAATATATACAGTATATATGTAGATAAATAGATAGGTACAGAGTGCTTCAGTGTGTGTATACGTGTGCTGCAGTGTATTAATGTGAATATATACAGTATATATGTAGATAAATAGATAGGTACAGAGTGCTTCAGTGTGTTGCAGTGTATTAAGGGGGTAGTACTCACATTTTCTGTACCCCCTTCTCCCTCATGTTTACCATAATAGTTTCGAGGTTTTAAGACGTTCGTTCCGTTAGTTTGGCGATTTTGAGACCTTTTGCCTCATTTTGGTATTAATATGAATACGTTTCGTGGCCTTTAGGTGTCGATGTTTTCCTGGCGAGCGATAGCGAGCCTCTAATTTTAAAAGGAATCGGCTTTCGGCCGGGACATTTTTGTACCGACAAATTTACAAATTTACCTTGAAAGCGTGTCTAGATTTTTTGTTTTCAAGCTTGATGGAGGTCTAGCGAGGAAACTAAAGAATAAATAGATAATGAAATGTATAGCCCCAAAAATCAAGCACTACCCCCTTAATGTGAATATGTACCTTTACTACTTCTCTCGCACCATTCCTCCCTTCATCTCTTCCTACTCCGCCCCTCTTGGTCCTCATCTTCACCCCCCCCCCCCCCCCACACACACACATACACTCCATACTGGGTTATTTACATCCCCACGTCACCACACACACACGCACACACAAACACAAGAGAGGTGTGTATGTGGGAGGGGGGGGGGGGGGGGAAGGGAGTTGCTCATTAACCACTATATGTGAAAACAAATAAACACTTCAAGGTAGGTAAATACCCCTACTCATTTCTTATACACCAACATACAAGCATACAAAATAAACGTTTGTATATAATTATACGCACCAACATTACTCATTACCAAACACATTTACAAGTATCTTACCCAACACAATGCATTATACTCATACACACATCCACACAATAATACACATCCACAATGTAACACACACACACAATAACTCATCTTCACATACATACACACACAATATAACTCATCTTCACATACATTCACACACAATATAACTCATCTTCACATACATACACACACAACGTAACTCAAAACACACTACACAATATAACTCCTCTTCACATACATACACACACAACGTAACTCAAAACACACACACAATATAACTCCTCTTCACATACATACACACACAACGTAACTCAAAACACACACACAATATAACTCCTCTTCACATACATACACACACAACGTAACTCAAAACACACTACACAATATAACTCCTCTTCACATACATACACACACAACGTAACTCTAAACACACACACAATATAACTCATCTTCACATACATACACACAAAATATAACTCATTTGCACATACATACACACACAATATAACTCAAAACACACTACACAATATAACTCCTCTTCACATACATACACACACAACGTAACTCAAAACACACCACACAATATAACTCCTCTTCACATACATACACACACAACGTAACTCAAAACACACCACACAATATAACTCCTCTTCACATACATACACACACAACGTAACTCAAAACACACTACACAATATAACTCCTCTTCACATACATACACACACAACGTAACTCAAAACACACACACAATATAACTCTTCTCCACATACATACACACACAACGTAACTCAAAACACACTGCACAATAAAACTCCTCTTCACATACATACATACACACACAACGTAACTCAAAACACACACACAATATAACTCTTTTCCACATACATACACACACAACGAAACTCAAAACACACTACACAATATAACTCCTCTTCACATACATACACACACAACGAAACTCAAAACACACACACAATATAACTCCTCTTCACATATATACACACACAACGTAACTCAAAACACACTACACAATATAACTCCTCTTCACATACATACACACACAACGTAACTCAAAACACACTACACAATATAACTCCTCTTCACATACATACACACACAACGTAACTCAAAACACACTACACAATATAACTCCTCTTCACATACATACACACACAACGTAACTCAAAACACACTACACAATATAACTCCTCTTCACATACATACACACACAACGTAACTCAAAACACACTACACAATATAACTCCTCTTCACATACATACACACACAACGTAACTCAAAACACACTACACAATATAACTCCTCTTCACATACATACACACACAACGTAACTCAAAACACACTACACAATATAACTCCTCTTCACATACATACAAACACAACGTAACTCAAAACACACTACACAATATAACTGCTCTTCACATACATACACACACACCGTAACTCAAAAACACACTACACAATATAACTCCTCTTCACATACATACACACACAACGTAACTCAAAACACACTACACAATATAACTCCTCTTCACATAAATACACACACAACGGAACTCAAAACACA
Source organism: Paralithodes platypus (assembly GCA_032716605.1). Taxonomy (NCBI): domain Eukaryota; kingdom Metazoa; phylum Arthropoda; class Malacostraca; order Decapoda; family Lithodidae; genus Paralithodes; species Paralithodes platypus. Next base: position 11,226,477 of record CM064531.1, read on the forward strand.
CCACACGATATAACTCCTCTTCACATACATACACACACAAAGTAACTCAAAACACACTACACAATATAACTCCTCTTCACATACATACACACACAACGTAACTCAAAACACACACACACTATATAACTCCTCTTCACATACATACACACACAACGTAACTCAAAACACACTACACAATATAACTCCTCTTCACATACATACACACACAACGTAACTCAAAACACACTACACAATATAACTCCTCTTCACATACATACACACACAACGTAACTCAAAACACACACACAATATAACTCCTCTTCACATACATACACACACAACGTAACTCAAAACACACACACAATATAACTCCTCTTCACATACATACACACACAACGTAACTCAAAACACACACACAATATAACTCCTCTTCACATACATACACACACAACGTAACTCAAAACACACACACAATATAACTCCTCTTCACATACATACACACACAACGTAACTCAAAACACACTACACAATATAACTCCTCTTCACATACATACACACACAACGTAACTCAAAACACACTACACAATATAACTCCTCTTCACATACATACACACACAACGTAACTCAAAACACACACACAATATAACTCCTCTTCACATACATACACACACAACGTAACTCAAAAACACACACAATATAACTCCTCTTCACATACATACACACAACATAAGTCTAAACACACACACAATATAACTCCTCTTCACATACATACACACACAACGTAACTCAAAACACACACACAATATAACTCCTCTTCACATACATACACACACAACGTAACTCAAAACACACTACACAATATAACTCCTCTTCACATACATACACACACAACGTAACTCAAAACACACACACAATATAACTCCTCTTCACATACATACACACAACATCATAACTCAAAACACACTACACAATATAACTCCTCTTCACATACATACACACACAACGTAACTCAAAACACACTACACAATATAACTCCTCTTCACATACATACACACACAACGTAACTCAAAACACACTACACAATATAACTCCTCTTCACATACATACACACACAACGTAACTCAAAACACACTACACAATATAACTCCTCTTCACATACATACACACACAACGTAACTCAAAACACACACACAATATAACTCCTCTTCACATACATACACACACAACGTAACTCAAAACACACTACACAATATAACTCCTCTTCACATACATACACACACAACGTAACTCAAAACACACTACACAATATCACTCCTCTTCACATACATACACACACAACGTAACTCAAAACACACCACACAATATAACTCCTCTTCACATACATACACACACAACGTAACTCAAAACACACTAAACAATATAACTCCTCTTCACATTCTGACATACGGAGCCCTGTATGTTAATTTAAGAGTTAGAATTAGAGTTGAAGGAGTGTCAAACTACCCAAGCGGCGAAGCAGACTAGCGAGCGAACTAGCGAGTGGCAACCAGCTCGTCCGCATACCAGCAAACAAGCCTTCACACCTGCGTGCGTCATAGGGGACCCTGCAAACTTCTTCGATGACCCGACGCTGTGACGTATGATCGACGCCAGGAGCCCTCAATGGACCGCGCACCTGCTGTGCAACTCGAGGAGCTATGATAGGGGCGCGCACCATCACTCGCCTCCTGATTCGTTCCTACACCATCATTGTTTAGTATATAAGACCCGAGTAGTGGGCATTCAAATCAGTCTCATTTGGAGTTGGGGAAGGTGAACTTGCAGCTGGAGGAAGACGGGGTGAAGTATTATAATGGGATTGTGACTGTCAGTCAGATTATATAAGTGTGTGTTAAGTGTGTTCGGTGTAAACACGTACGTTATGTTGGTTAGTGAGATATGTGATTGGGAATTAACGGTAACGCTACTATTATGTACTTAACTATTTGATTGGGAATTAACGTTAATGCTACTATTATGTGCTTAACTATTTGATTGCGAATTAACGTTAACGCTACTATTTATGTACTTAACTATTTGATTGGGAATTAACGTTAACGCTCTTATTATGTACTTAACTATTTTAGTTGACTAACTTGTGGACTAAAGCAACTCTTTAAGTAATTGGGTTATGATGAAAGTAATACTATTGTTTTATATTAATACTTACGAGTTCTTTCATTTTCTTTTAATTAAGCTTACATTGCTTAACGGTGCTTAGTACGGTGATGCTATTGTCTCATATAAGTAATATCGCCTTAGACTAACATGGCTGTGTTAATATTACTTCTAGTGATTTCCTAAGCTGAAGAAAATTCTTTTAGCTTCAAAATATTATTTTTGCTTTTCATATTATTTGAGTGAGACCTGAATCGAATCTATGAAGCGATCCTGTAACTTAATTTACTCATAATCAAACCTCAATGTTACGTGGTTAAGAAATACATTTAACTAATTATTAAATATATATCTAACTTTTTATGTGACTTTGATATAAATCCTGATGATAATAATAATATAATACTGTTAACGTAAGACAAGAACCAAGAATAATTACATTAAATATAAATAAAAGGACATATAAGAAAACTAGCTATTCATTTCAAAAAGGGTAAGAGACAGAAATAGTCTTACCTTAATAGGTAGTGGGTGTATTTAGTAACTAATGATCATACGCCTGGTAGCGGGGTGTGGTCACCTAGGAACCAAGACCAAGGAACTACAGGACCGGCACCACCCTCCCTTCCGTCTCCTCCACCACCTCCCTTGGTGTGCTTAGGGAGGGTCTGTACGCAGCCGGATACCTTACCCTCTACGCATGCGCGAAAATTTAAGCCTCCCTTGGCCCCGCCCACATGCCGAAAATGTTCAAATATTATATTATATTAGATTAGATTAACCTAACTTAACCTAACCTAACCTAACCCTAATATAATATAATATAATATAATATAATATAACATCGGTAGTTATGGTGTGGATGGTGTAAACGAGAGTGGAGAAAGACTGAAAAATGTATGTGAAGAGTGTAGATTGAGTGTAGGTAATACGTTCTTCAAAAAAAGGCGTATACACAAGTACACCTGGCATAGACTTGTGAGGGGAGAGATTGTTTTAAATATCTAGGAGGAACGATAAGCAGGAGTGGAGGTATGGAAGTGGAGGTAAAACAGAGAGTGTGTGAAGGAAGGAAGGTTTTCGGAGCAATGGGAAGTATGTGGAAGACGAGAAATCTCGGAGTGAAAGTAAAAAGTGCACTGTATCAAGGAATTGTTGTGCCAACAGTGATGTATGGGGCTGAGACATGGGCTCTGAAGAAAAAGGAGAAAAGAGGGCTGGATGTGATGGAGATGAGCTGCTTGAGGAGTATGTGTGGAGTTACTCGTAGAGACAGATTGAGGAATGAAGAGATACGTAGGAGAGTCGGGCAGCAGGAACATTTGTCAGCCAGAGTGGACAGAAGGGTGCTGAGCTGGTATGGTCATGTTGAACGAATGGGAGATGAAAGGCTTACAAAGAGAATATGTGAGTCAGGTACAAGGGGAGATAGAAGGGCAGGAAGACCCCCATTGAGATGGAGAGACTGTGTAAAAAAGGCTTTGGATGATAGAGGAATGACTATAGATCAGGCAGGGGAAGTGGTGGTGGACAGGAGTGAATGGAGAATGCTTGTGAATAGTTGAGTGAACACGTGGTCATTTGGAGTAAGGGGTCGGGCGCAAGTTCGACTAGATAATAGTCCATCAGGCGCCTGGCCCGGGGGGACGATTCATATGAAGGGTGTGCCTGGAAGTGTGGTGGGAGGGCTTGTGGCTTTGGCTCCGCTGCATGTCTGCCTGCCGAGATCGGAACCTCTCCGGGTGGTCAGGGGCCGGGGGAGTGCTGGAGCGACCTTGGTAACCCTGGTCTCTGGGTCTTCTCCTGGGTGACCTGGATGTGTGTGAGTTTGTGTTTTTTATCTGTGTTTATTTTTTGTTTTATGTTGTTTTTGTGTTTTCCCTGTTCTTGCTCTGTCTTGAGTCGGCTACCCTCAAAATGGGGATTGGGCCTGAGCATATAGATAGATAGATAGATAACACAAATAACAAAATAAAAATATAAAAATATACTAAACTTCGAGTGGGATCGAACACTGGATATTTGAATGCCAGGCGGGAGCTCTAATGACTGTACTACGGAGCAAGCTGGCAGGAACAGTTTGAAGGGTTTATTTAAACGCGGGGAACGGGGGGCGGGGCCAAGGGAGGCTTACATTTTCGCGCATGCGTAGAGTGTAAGGTATCCGGCTGGTACAGACGCTCCCGTGTGCTTACATCCCCCCCACCTCATCCTCTCCCCATCCCCTCTTCTCCCATCTTCACCCCCCTTTATATGACCCTCCTCCTTCCACCTTCACCCCCCTCCTTCCATCTTCACCCCCTTCCTTCCACCTCCATCCCCTTCCATCCGTCTTCACCCCCCTTCCTTCCGCCTTTACCCCCTCCTACCACCTTCACGCCCCTACCTTCCACTCCCCCCTCCACCCTGACACCTGGATGAGGATAAAAGTTTTCAAACAGTAGGCTGAATGGGGTCGAATGGCTACTACCCATAAATATAAAAAAAGTGGGTCCTCCCCTTACAGTTAAGGGTAATAAACAGGCGTAGATGGTGTTCTGCACACTTTACAATGGGAGGACTGCAATATACAGTCGGCCGAATAAGTGATGTCGCGGCACCAAGTATATTTCGGTCAATAATTGGTATCAGCACTATCTAAGCTTTATTTCATCTTTTCTAGTGAGATATACAAACATGTTCCTATCATTACACACCCTATTCAACATCTGACATATATTAATACTGCATACAACGAGCAAAACGTAATGACAGTGGCGACACAACTTATTTGGCCAACTGTACAGGGTCTTTTTTCACGAAGAGTATCTCCTCAGAATGAACCACAAAGTCTTTGAGATACTAACCTTTTCCTTGTAACTGCGATTGTTTGTATTGTGTCTGTCATTGCACGATTCTGTGCAGCTTAGGAAGCACCTGTATGAGTTAGGTTTTACATTTTTGTTTTATTATATTAGGTCCTCCCTTTACCGAATAAAATCATCTGATTGATCAGAATAAAATTAGAAACGCAAATTACACTATAAGAGCTCAAGAGTATATAAGGTATATTGGTATTAAGTTACCATTGAATATTATACATATATTTTTATCCTTATAATTAGATGGATTAATCCCTACTTTTAAGAGGTAAATTACTATGGAAACTTTAATGATATTTCCCATACTTTTTAAACACAATTTATTTTACACTGTATCACATATGGTTAGTACTGTTAAAACAGCACACAACAATTACCTATTTGGACGGTTAGGAGAGTATTCAAAGTAAGTGCAAGATGATTTGTGTTTCCAGAGGATTATTTCCCCCAGATCCACTCAAATTCCTGGCTTCTCGGACCCTCTCCACTGCTTTCATAATTATTCACTTACACTTCGCTGACACATTTTCAGCACTAGATAATTAACTTGTTAGGACGCTCTTCAAACTTCATCTTGAGAACAACAAATCTTGGAAAAGGGGCTGTAGGGAGGGATACGAGATAAGAAAGTAGTTTGGGAAGGAGAACGGGGAAATGAGTAGGTTGGGAGGCATTGAGGAAGGGGGAGAGGATTTGTGAGGGGAAAAGAGCATGCAATCCTACTCCACCACCCTTGGCTATCTCCCTTCTCCACCCCTACTTGTTTCCGGCTTATACTTTTATTTATTCTTCCTCTTATGACCAAAAATGCATGAAGATAATAACGTGTCTATGAGCGTGGAGGAAGCTGAGTGAGAGGTAGATCTAAAAAAAAAACGTGTGATCAGGTTCTATGATCCTATCTCAAAGGTAAACACTTAAGGGAGGTGACCTGCTTATTTTCTTTCCTTTTCTCTTTCCTCTTTCCCCCTTAAAGACTGTATACACTATGGAACACAACATTGAATTTGTACACCCACCCACACATATAGAGGCAGTATCAGAGTTGTGACGGCTGATATATTCGAGTTAGTACAACATATATTTAATTTGCAGTGCGAATGTTTCCAAATAATAAATACATCATATATATCTCGGTCATATGTGTACTAGTTGTATATAGGCTACTGTATATATACTCTCTCTCTATCTTTCTATCTTCCCCCCCATCTCTCTCTCTCTCTCTCTCCCCCCCTCTCTCTCTCTTTTTTTTTCCTCTCTCTCTCTCTCTCTCTCTCTCTCTCTCTCTCTCTCTCTCTCTCTCTCTCACACACAAGATAACCTCAACATTAATTAACTGCATCCTCTTTCCAACAAACTTTTAAAACTCGCTCCTGCCCACACCTTTTCTACGCCTTCTAAACTTTATTATTAATATTAATATTAATATTATTATTATTATTCTCATTCTTTCTGTTACTTTATCTATCTACCTATTTCGTTATCTATATTTCTATCTATCCATATCTTCCCTATGCACCTGTAATTCTCTAATGTTCTCCTCTTGATATACTGTATACGGGTACTGACAAATGTTCGTGAAATTTTGCGATTTTCATTATACAAATATATCCAGCTAGATTATGTTCAGATAAAATAAGCTATACATAAATAAATACATAATAATTATATATATATTAATATATAGCTGATTCGATCTGAACATCAATCTATATGGATATAATTGCATACAGAAAATCACTAGAGCTCGCGAACATTTGTCAGTTGCTATACATTTATTGTTCTACCAACCAAAACTTTCCTTGTGCCCATATCATTATTTTAATATTCTTCTTCTTCCTCTTCCTCCTCCTCCTCTTCTTCTTCTCCCCCCTATTTCTTTTTCTACTTCCTCATCCTCCTCCTCTTCTTCTTCTTCTTCTTCCTCCTCCTCCTCTTCTTCTTCTTACCCCTCCTCCTCTACTTCTTCCTCCTCCTCCTCTACTTCTTCCTCCTCCTCCTCTTTTTCTTCCTCCTCCTATTCTTCTTCTTCCTCCCCCTCATCTTCTGCTTCCTCCCTTCTTCTTCTTCTCCTTCCTCTCCTCCTCTTTTTTGTCCTCCCCCTCCTCCTCCTCTTCTTCCTCCCCCCCTCCTCCTCTTCTTCCTCTTCCTCCTTCTCCTCCTCTTCTTCTTCTTTTTCCTCTTCTTTCTCCTCTTCTTCTTCTTCTTCTTCTTCTTCTTCCTCCTCCTCTTCTTCTCCTCCCCTCCCCTTCCTCCTCCTATTCTTTTTCTTCCCCCCCTCCTCCTCCTCCTGATCCTCTTTTTCTTCTTCCTCCTCCTCTTCCTCTTCTTCTTCTTCTTCTCCCCCCTCCTCTTCTTCCTCCTCCTCCTCCTCCTCTTCTTCTTCTTCTTCCTCCTCCTCCTCCTGCTCCTCCTCTTCTTCTTCTTCTTCTCCCCCCTCCTCTTCTTCCTCCTCCTCCTCCTCCTCTTCTTCTTCTTCTTCTTTTTCTTCCTCCTCCTCCTCCTCCTCCCCTTCTTCCACAGCTTCCTACACGAACACTTCCATATTCACTCCTTCTCGTCGCCTACGTATCTTCTTCCGTCCTCTGTTTCTCCATTTGTTTATCTTCTCTTCACCTTTTTCATCTTTCTTTGTTCTTCCTTCCCTGCCCTTTGCCTTAAATATACACTTCTTGTTCCAACGTGTTTCCCTTCACTCGTCTCTTCCCACACTTCCCTGTGTGTGTGTGTGACTTTTCCTACCTAGCTGGAATTTGTTCGTTAGATCAAATAATCATAAGGCGCATATTTCCCCTTTTAGGATAGTTAATATTATGGTACAATTTCTTCTATTCTGATATGTCACAATAATTGTTTCTTTACATTATTTTGTGTGAGTGTGTGTGCGTATGAATGTGTGTGTGTGTGTGTGTGTGTGTGTGACTTTATGTGCGTGTTATTAGGCCTACCTGTGTGTGTATGATCATCCCTGTGTGTACATGCGTGTTCTTCTTTAGTGAAGCCTTGATTTAGTTTGTATACCGGTAATCTCTCTCTCTCTCTCTCTCTCTCTCCACATGATATTACTGTGCCCCGCCCTCTTTATTCTCTCCCCCTCTCTCTCTCTTTCCTTCCAAACGCTCTCTCTTCTTCTTCGCCCTGCCTCACTTCTAATCCATCCCACTCAGCTCCCTTTTCTATATACTGTAAAGGTTAAGTATCCGTCATGACAGGTGGGAGCTGCGGTGGGAGTGTGTGTGGGGGAGGGGGTTATATATGGATAATATACAGCAGTAAGCGCCAATCAAGTCAGGAAATACACAACATTAATATAGGCTAACAACCGAAACGCAACTGGTAGATACTACTACTACTACTACTACTACTACTACTACTACTACTACTACTTATAGTAAATATAATAAGAACAATAACAATTCAAATTAAATTAACAATAATAATACTAATAACAATAATGATAAATGACAATAGTAATAATAGTGATGAAAATAATAGTAAAAACTAAAATAGTGGGACAGTACTATGCAATACCCCTGATAATGTTAATAATATTAACAATATTGATAATAATATTAATAATAATTATAATGAGAGAGAGAGAGAGAGAGAGAGAGAGAGAGAGAGAGAGAGAGAGAGAGAGAGAGAGAGAGAGAGATTTTTCCCTGAGGGACGAGTTTATTGGGCAGCCGCCCTTCAACCTGTGAAGGATACTCAAACGGCCATTGCTCCTCTAGATCAATGGCTCATATTATTTGGTACTGTACCTTCACGTATATATGTAAATATATATGTAAATATATATGTATGTAAATATATGTATGTAAATATATATATAAATATATATATATATATATATATATATAAATATATACATACCCCATAGCTGAGGGTGGCCGACTCGAGGTAGAGCCCGAATAGAAACAACATTTAAAGTTCCAATTCTAAGGACCACTGTCGTGTTCCCTCGCTCCTTTCTCTGTCTCGTCTAATAATTGAATTATACAAGGGGAGGAGGATTCCTAAGCCCCTGCACTCAGAAGGAAAAATAGGACGGCTAAGTTTGGGTAGAGGATGACAAACCTCACTCTGGATAAGACCAGCTGTCACCAGCTTATATTATTTAAAAGAAAGTTAGAGCACACTTGTGTCTTAATTAATGGCAGTTGTAACAGCAAATAATAATGATCATTAAACAACCTCACAGCTGTTGGCTCCCTCGGTCTTGGCAGTTATGCTACTTGCACCAACAAGAGCATGCAGTGCACCTACCTACTGACAAGATACAGTGCACCTACCTACTGACAAGATACAGTGCACCTACCTACTGACAAGATACTCGAACAGTTATTTTCCGATGAACTCAGGTAAGCCTCCCATGTTTTATGTCCATATAGTATTAACTTCGAATGGCATTGGTGGTATTATTATGAACTTAACTCTTTCTGTACCAGCGACGTATCTTTAATTTATTCAAATGTTGACCTCATAAGCTGCCGGACCAGTGTTGAGGATAAATGTTGAGGGAAAAACCGCTCGTGTGATACCTGCTTAAGGGAGCCCACCTCGCTTTTTTTTATCTTTCTCTCCCTCTCTCTTTGCGCTTATAACCATTCGGCCCCATTCAGCCTACTGTTTTAAGACATGTACCCCCATTTAGGTGTCAATATTTTCCTGGCGAGCGGTAGCGAGCCAGCATATATACAGTATATAATTTTGTTTTGACAGCAAGTTAAATTTGTACATTTTTCGATAAAAAAAATTCTCCGGCAAAGCCGGATTTCTCCATACAATGCTGGCTCGCTATCGCTCGCCAGGAAGAAATCGACACCTGGATGGGGATAAACGTCTTAAAACAATTGGCTGAATGGGGCCGAATGGATAGAAGCCAGGGAAAGAGAGAAAATGAGAGAAAGCTAAAACCAAACAAATATTGACCCCCCCTTAACGATCTGCTGTCATTATCCGGGAGCCTGAAAAGCTTGTGGGGTCGAGGCAATTATCAGTGTGTGAAATGAGCCCCTCTGTCACTCATCCGAACAAACCCAGGCTACTTTTAACCCTTAACCCCTTCTGTACCAGCGACGTCTTTTTAATATTATTCTACTAATATTTAGACGATGTTATGCAGCTTAAGAAAGATCTGTGGTAGTAAAAAAGGTAAAGTGAGACAGTTCGAAGCTTGTTAATTTATGTCAGCCTTTTAGAAACTGAATAAAATCGTCTAACAATAGCCAGAATGAAGTTAATAGGACGGCACCAGTATTGAAAGGGTTAAGGGGGAGATGGCTGCTTTCTTTCTGGACTCTTCTCCCATATGATTAACCCCATTACTTTTGACATTTCAAACGTTCGTTATATGAGTTTGGCGATTTTAAGACCTTTCACCCCATTTATTTGTTAATATTAGGACCTTTCGTGCTATTTAGGTGTCGATTTTTATTTATTATTTAATATACTGCATATATATATATATATATATATATATATATATATATATATATATATATATATATATATATATATATACATATATATATATATAATCTTCCCCTAATGTACTTGTCAACATTATGTTCAATCTGGAAGTCCTAATCAACCAAGAAATTAGTTCATCGTCATCATTATAGTCCTTTAAGGCCTTGGGACATTCTTAAATGTGTTAACCTTTACACCTAGTGACGGTTCCATAAATTACGATCGAATGCAACATCTTTATCCATTCTAAATATCCTTAAAGTTGTATATAATATATTCTCATAATCTCTTGATAAAGCAACAGAGTCAAGAACAACACTCGCCAAATCACCCAGGTCATAGGTCTTCACTCATGCCAGTACAGTACACTCATGCTGTCTAGATTAGTACCACCCATATAATTGCTGGTACACTCTAAAACACAAAATATGGCCTTATATATATATATATATATATATATATATATATATATATATATATGTTAGTAAAGCCCGGTAATACATTTTCTTTAATACATACGAGGTTGAAAGAAATGGCAATTTCTGCGTTGGAAATTTGATTATTCAAAGTTTCCAGGTCTCTGATGAGTTTTCGCTGGGTGGCAGGAAGTAGATGAAGGAGATGAGCAAAATTCATGGTGGTACAGGGTTACATAAATGTACATGATGATACAGGATATACGACGCGTTTCACTGGACAACCAGCATTATCAAGTAAGGAAGGAATGATATAAAAGGTAAACAGGAAGGGTATATATAGAGGGTGGAGGATCAGAGGAGGCGGAAAACAGGGGGCAAAAGTCTGCTATTGGTGGAAGCGTAAATTAGGAGAGAGAAAGGGGTTAACCGCTTCACGCATGCGCACTGGATGCGGGATGGTGGTCAGTAGGTTGGGTCGAAGCTGATTGGCTGCGTGTCGAGGGGCGTGGCCTAACTTGTGTGGCGCCTGCAGAAGACGAAGCTGAAGGAGGTAGCGCGGGGGGCTGCGTCAAGGGCACCGGGGGGCGAGGAGGGGTGTTAGGTCCTGTAGGGTAGTGCCTTTTGGCAGAAGGAAGGATCTGAAGGTCCAGAGTTTGGTTGTTGATGTTGGGATGTAAGGCTTGGATATATAAAGCTTCGAGTATAGGTAATCTCCTTGGGTCACTTTCTTTATCGAGTATGGTGGTGTGTTTCTCTAACTCGTTGCGTGTGAGGTGAGGGTGGTTAGGGGTGAGATAGTGGTCTTTGATGGCTCCAGCATGAAGGTGAAGAGTTAACCGACGTGCAAGACGAGTCTGCGTCATACCAATATAGGAATGAGGTCCACAGTCCTCATAATTACAGGTATGTTGGTAAATGACGTGATCGTCGGTCATCGGGCTCTTTATCTTGGTGGAGGCTGGTTTGTTGCGGAGAACGAGGTTGGAGGTCTTGGGGGATTTGTAATAAATTATTAATTTGATTTTGTTTTCCGGGTTGGTTGGGTGGACATGCTTGGAGATTATTTCTTTTAAGACGGCCTCGTCATTTTTGTGTTCAGAGGACATGTAATTGCGGTAGAAGATCTTAATTTCATTGGGGGGGTCAATGTTGGGAGGGCTTTGGGTGTACCATTTTTCAAGATGGTGGTTGATGGTGCTGGAGATGTCGGAGTTGGAGTATCCGTTATTTACTAAAACTTGGGATAGTCTTTCTAGTTCCTGGTGGGTGTCGGCCCAGGTAGAGACCATATACAGTAGAGAGGATTAAGGGGGGTGACCTGCTTTAATCAACACTAAGCTACCATATACAGTAGAGAGGATTAAGGGGGGTGACCTGCTTTAATCAACACTAAGCTACCATATACAGTAGAGAGGATTAAGGGGGGTGACCTGCTTTAATCAACACTAAGCTACCATATACAGTAGAGAGGATTAAGGGGGGTGACCTGCTTTAATCAACACTAAGCTACCATATACAGTAGAGAGGATTAAGGGGGTGACCTGCTTTAATCAACACTAAGCTACCATATACAGTAGAGAGGATTAAGGGGGTGACCTGCTTTAATCAACACTAAGCTACCATATACAGTAGAGAGGATTAAGGGGGGTGACCTGCTTTAATCAACACTAAGCTACCATATACAATAGAGAGGATTAAGGGGGGTGACCTGCTTTAATCAACACTAAGCTACCATATACAGTAGAGAGGATTAAGGGGGTGACCTGCTTTAATCAACACTAAGCTACCATATACAGTAGAGAGGATTAAGGGGGGTGACCTGCTTTAATCAACACTAAGCTACCATATACACTAGAGAGGATTAAGGGGGGTGACCTGCTTTAATCAACACTAAGCTACCATATACAGTAGAGAGGATTAAGGGGGTGACCTGCTTTAATCAACACTAAGCTACCATATACAGTAGAGAGGATTAAGGGGGGTGACCTGCTTTAATCAACACTAAGCTACCATATACAGTAGAGAGGATAAGGGGGTGACCTGCTTTAATCACACTAAGCTACCATATACAGTAGAGAGGATTAAGGGGTGTGACCTGCTTTAATCAACACTAAGCTACCATATACAGTAGAGAGGATTAAGGGGGATGACCTGCTTTAATCAACACTAAGCTACCATATACAGTAGAGAGGATTAAGGGGGTGACCTGCTTTAATCAACACTAAGCTACCATATACAGTAGAGAGGATTAAGGGGGTGACCTGCTTTAATCAACACTAAGCTACCATATACAGTAGAGAGGATTAAGGGGGGTGACCTGCTTTAATCAACACTAAGCTACCATATACAGTAGAGAGGATTAAGTGGGGTGACCTGCTTTAATCAACACTAAGCTACCATATACAGTAGAGAGGATTAAGGGGGGTGACCTGCTTTAATCAACACTAAGCTACCATATACAGTAGAGAGGATTAAGGGGGTGACCTGCTTTAATCAACACTAAGCTACCATATACAGTAGAGAGGATTAAGGGGGGTGACCTGCTTTAATCAACACTAAGCTACCATATACAGTAGAGAGGATAAAGGGGGGTGACCTGCTTTAATCAACACTAAGCTACCATATACAGTAGAGAGGATTAAGGGGGGTGACCTGCTTTAATCAACACTAAGCTACCATATACAGTAGAGAGGATTAAGGGGGATGACCTGCTTTAATCAACACTAAGCTACCATATACAGTAGAGAGGATTAAGGGGGGTGACCTGCTTTAATCAACACTAAGCTACCATATACAGTAGAGAGGATTAAGGGGGGTGACCTGCTTTAATCAATACTAAGCTACCATATAAAGTAGAGAGGATTAAGGGGGGTGACCTGCTTTAATCAACACTAAGCTACCATATACAGTAGAGAGGATTAAGTGGGGTGACCTGCTTTAATCAACACTAAGCTACCATATACAGTAGAGAGGATTAAGGGGGTGACCTTCTTTAATCAACACTAAGCTACCATATACAGTAGAGAGGATTAAGGGGGTGACCTGCTTTAATCAACACTAAGCTACCATATACAGTAGAGAGGATTAAGGGGGGTGACCTGCTTTAATCAACACTAAGCTACCATATACAGTAGAGAGGATTAAGGGGGGTGACCTGCTTTAATCAACACTAAGCTACCATATACAGTAGAGAGGATTAAGGGGGGTGACCTGCTTTAATCAACACTAAGCTACCATATACAGTAGAGAGGATTAAGGGGGGTGACCTGCTTTAATCAACACTAAGCTACCATACAGTAGAGAGGATTAAGGGGGGTGACCTGCTTTAATCAACACTAAGCTACCATATACAGTAGAGAGGATTAAGGGGGGTGACCTGCTTTAATCAACACTAAGCTACCATATACAGTAGAGAGGATTAAGGGGGGTGACCTGCTTTAATCAACACTAAGCTACCATATACAGTAGAGAGGATTAAGGGGGGTGACCTGCTTTAATCAACACTAAGCTACCATATACAGTAGAGAGGATTAAGGGGGTGACCTTCTTTAATCAACACTAAGCTGCCATATACAGTAGAGAGGATTAAGGGGGGTGACCTGCTTTAATCAACACTAAGCTACCATATACAGTAGAGAGGATTAAGGGGGGTGACCTGCTTTAATCAACACTAAGCTACCATATACAGTAGAGAGGATTAAGGGGGTGACCTGCTTTAATCAACACTAAGCTACCATATACAGTAGAGAGGATTAAGGGGGGTGACCTGCTTTAATCAACACTAAGCTACCATATACAGTAGAGAGGATTAAGGGGGTGACCTGCTTTAATCAACACTAAGCTACCATATACAGTAGAGAGGATTAAGGGGGTGACCTGCTTTAATCAACACTAAGCTACCATACAGTAGAGAGGATTAAGGGGGGTGACCTGCTTTAATCAACACTAAGCTACCATATACAGTAGAGAGGATTAAGGGGGGTGACCTGCTTTAATCAACACTAAGCTACCATATACAGTAGAGAGGATTAAGGGGGGTGACCTGCTTTAATCAACGCTAAGCTACCATATACAGTAGAGAGGATTAAGGGGGGTGACCTGCTTTAATCAACACTAAGCTACCATATACAGTAGAGAGGATTAAGGGGGTGACCTGCTTTAATCAACACTAAGCTACCATATACAGTAGAGAGGATTAAGGGGGGTGACCTGCTTTAATCAACACTAAGCTACCATATACAGTAGAGAGGATTAAGGGGGGTGACCTGCTTTAATCAACACTAAGCTACCATATACAGTAGAGAGGGTTAAGGGGGGTGACCTGTTTTTTGTTATTTCTCTCCTTTTCTCTCTTTCTCTGGCTTCTATCCATTCGGCCCCATTCAGCCAACTATTTTAAGACGTTTATCCCCATCTAGGTGTCGATTTCTTCCTGGCGAGCGATAGCGAGCCAGCATTACATGAAGAAATCTGGCTTCGCCGGAGAAATTTTTCTATCGAAAAAATTACAAATTTAGCCTGCTGTCAAACAAAAATAAAAAATATGCTGGCTACCGCTCACCAGTAAAAAATTGACACCTGGATGGGGATAAACGTTCTAGGTTCAGTAGGCTGAATGGGGCCAAATGGATACAAGCCAGAGAAAGATAGAAAAGGACAGAACAAAAACAGGTCACCCCCCTTAACATCGCATTCAGGCCCGCACGAACTAGGCAAATTACACCGGCAGTAGTTAGCTATTTCAGTAAACAGTTAAAAGAGCAGAGTTAAGGGGTGATTTCCACTTGAGGGATTTTTTTCTTGACTCCTTTCTCCCTCATGATTAGCCTCATTGTTTTTTTTTTCTAATTTTAAGTCGTTCGCCCCATTATTTTGACGATTTTAAGAACTTTCAACCCATTTCTGTCAATTTTAAGACTTTTCGTACCATTTAGGTGTCGATTTTATCCTGGCGAGCGATAGCGAACCTGTAGTTTAAGAGGAACCGGCTTTCAGCCGGGACATTTTTCTACCGAAAAATGTACACATTTATCTTGAAAGGGGCTCAAGGGGGTGTAATCTTAAGCTTGAAGGATATCTAGGGACCAAACTAAAAACCTCCCCTTAAACACATGTAATAACCCAACTGGCCAGTAAATTAAATGTGGCATATCAGTACCGCAGAGTTGTTGTTGTTGTTGTTGCTGTTCCCAAGGCTATCTGACCGAGCAGCCCCAAGGTCCCAAGCAAGGCCAAGGCCATAACCGAGCACCCCCACAGAACCTTCCCTGCTTACCATTAATAAAGCCCAGGTGACCAAAGCCACTCCAAGGCGAGGAGCTGAGGAGCGTTCGGAAACGCCCGGGAAACCAAAGCTCCACCCAAGGCCCTGTGCCCCTCAGCAATTATGAAGGGAACGTTGAGGGGCAAAAGAAAAAAATGTGACGCTTTGGCTCCCAGTCTGCCAACCTCTAGGTTGACAGTAGGGAGGTCAATCCACAGAAGAGACGCAGTCACTTGAGATCTAGAAAATATATAAGTAAAAGGAACAGTCAGAGTAAGCTATGGGTATGGCAGAGATCGCTCAGCTCTCACTCTGATAGACCAGCATAAAGCCGGTGTCACACTAGCGCTTTTTCCGGCAATTTTCCATGAGCAAGTTTTTTCTCGTTATATTTTGAGTCTTTTTCACATTGGAATCGGAAACTAGATCGAAGGTAGATTATGTTAGGTGGTTTAATTCTTACGGAACTTACATTTTCAAGCTATCAGACTACAATTGCCCGTAAACATTGAAGGAAAAAGCGCTCGTGTGACACCGGATTAAGGGAAGTAATAATGATATGCCTGTATATAGTACATATGACGATTTTCGTCAGAGTTTTGTTAATATTCGGTAGGATAGCCCCCATCATTAAACGATGTTATGCAGTTTCGATGGGACCAGTGGGAGTTATAGTGAGTTGCATTATATAGTTATAGTGAGTTGCATTATACAGTATAGTTATAGTGAGTTGCATTATATAGTTATAGTGAGTTGCATTATATAGTTATAGTGAGATGCATTATATAGTTATAGTGAGTTGCATTATATAGTTATAGTGAGTTGCATTATATAGTTATAGTGAGTTGCATTATATAGTTATAGTGAGTTGCATTATATAGTTATAGTGACTTGCATTATATAGTTATAGTGAGTTGCATTATATAGTTATAGTGAGTTGCATTATATAGTTATAGTGAGTTGCATTATATAGTTATTGTTCATTGCATTATATAGTAATAGTGAGTTGCATTATATAGTTATAGTGAGTTGCATTATATAGTTATTGTTCATTGCATTATATAGTTATAGTGAGTTGCATTATATAGTTATAGTGAGTTGCATTATATAGTTATTGTTCAATGCATTATATAGTTATAGTGAGTTGCATTATCTCGTTATAGTGAGTTGCATTATATAGTTATAGTGAGTTGCATTATATAGATATAGTGAGTTGCATTATATAGTTATAGTGAGTTGCTTTATATAGTTATAGTGAGTTGCATTATATAGTTATTGTTCATTGCATTATATAGTTATAGTGAGTTGCATTATATAGTTATAGTGAGTTGCATTATATAGTTATAGTGAGTTGCATTATATAGTTATAGTGAGTTGCATTATATAGTTATAGTGAGTTGCATAATATAGTTATAGTGAGTTGCATTATATAGTTATAGTGAGTTGCATTATATAGTTATAGTGAGTTGCATTATATAGTTATAGTGAGTTGCATTATATAGCTATAGTGAGTTGCATTATAGAGTTATAGTGAGTTGCATTATATAGTTATAGTGAGTTGCATTATATAGTTATAGTGAGTTGCATTATATAGTTATAGTAAGTTGCATTATATAGTTATAGTGAGTTGCATTATATAGTTATAGTGAGTTGCATTATATAGTTATAGTGAGTTGCATTATATAGTTATTGTTTATTGCATTATATAGTTATAGTGAGTTGCATTATATAGTTATAGTGAGTTGCATTATGTAGTTATTGTGCATTGCATTATATAGTTATAGTGAGTTGCATTATATAGTTATAGTGAGTTGCATTATATAGTTATTGTTCATTGCATTATATAGTTATAGTGAGTTGCATTATATAGTTATAGTGAGTTGCATTATATAGTTATAGTGAGTTGCATTATATAGTTATAGTGAGTTGCATTATATAATTATAGTGAGTTGCATTATATAGTTATAGTGAGTTGCATTATATAGTTATAGTGAGTTGCATTATATAGTTATAGTGAGTTGCATTTTATAGTTATAGTGAGTTGCATTATATAGTTATAGTAAGTTGCATTATATAGTTATAGTGAGTTGCATTATATAGTTATAGTGAGTTGCATTATATAGTTATAGTGAGTTGCATTATATAGTTATTGTTTATTGCATTATATAGTTATAGTGAGTTGCATTATATAGTTATAGTGAGTTGCATTATGTAGTTATTGTTCATTGCATTATATAGTTATAGTGAGTTGCATTATATAGTTATAGTGAGTTGCATTATATAGTTATTGTTCATTGCATTATATAGTTATAGTGAGTTGCATTATATAATTATAGTGAGTTGCATTATATAGTTATAGTGAGTTGCATTATATACGGTAGTTGTTGTTGTTGTTGTTGTTCCCCAGGCTGCCTGGCCGAACAGCCCCAAGGTCCCTAGCAAGGCCAAGGCCATAGAGCGCCCCCACAAAACCCTCCCTGCTTACCACTAACAAAGCCTGGGTGACCGAAGCCAATCTAAGGCAGGGAGCTGAGGAGGGCGCGGAAACGCCCGGGAAACCAAAGCCCCACCCAAGGCCCTGTACCCCTCAGCAATTATGAAGGGAAAGTTGAGGGGCAAGGGAAAAATGTGACGCTTTGGCTCCCAATCTGCCAACTTCTAGGTTGGCAGTAGGGAGGTCGATCCACGGAAAAGATGCCGTCACTTGAGATCTAGAAGATATATAAGTAAGAGGAACAGTCAGAGTAAGCTATGGGTATGGCAGAGATCGCTCAGCTCTCACTCTGATAGACCAGCCCATCACCACATATACGGTAGTTACCGTAACTAACTAACTATATACGGTAGTTATAGTGAGTTGCATTATAGAGTTATAGTGAGTTGCATTATATAGTTATAGTGAGTTGCATTATATAGTTATAGTGAGTTGCATTATATAGTTATAGTGAGTTGCATTATATAGTAATAGTGAGTTGCATTATATAGTTATAGTGAGTTGTATTATATAGTATTAGTGAGTTGTATTATATAGTTATAGTGAGTTGCATTATATAGTTATAGTGAGTTGCATTATATAGTTATAGTGAGTTGCATTATATAGTTATAGTGAGTTGCATTATATATTTATAGTGAGTTGCATTATATATTTATGGTGAGTTGCATTAAATAGTTATAGTGAGTTGCATTATATAGTTATAGTGAGTTGCATTATAGTTATAGTGAGTTGCATTATATAGTTATAGTGAGTTGCATTATATAGTTATAGTGAGTTGCATTATATAGTTATAGTGAGTTGCATTATATAGCTATAGTGAGTTGCATTATAGAGTTATAGTGAGTTGCATTATATAGTTATAGTGAGTTGCATTATATAGATATAGTGAGTTGCATTATATAGTTATAGTAAGTTGCATTATATAGTTATAGTGAGTTGCATTATATAGTTATAGTGAGTTGCATTATATAGTTATAGTGAGTTGCATTATATAGTTATTGTTTATTGCATTATATAGTTATAGTGAGTTGCATTATGTAGTTATTGTTCATTGCATTATATAGTTATAGTGAGTTGCATTATATAGTTATAGTGAGTTGCATTATATAGTTATTGTTCATTGCATTATATAGTTATAGTGAGTTGCATTATATAGTTATAGTGAGTTGCATTATATAGTTATAGTGAGTTGCATTATATAGTTATAGTGAGTTGCATTATATAGTTATAGTGAGTTGCATTATATAGTTATAGTGAGTTGCATTATATAGTTATAGTGAGTTGCATTATATAGTTATAGTGAGTTGCATTATATAGTTATAGTGAGTTGCATTATATAGTTATAGTAAGTTGCATTATATAGTTATAGTGAGTTGCATTATATAGTAATAGTGAGTTGCATTATATAGTTATAGTGAGTTGCATTATATAGTTATTGTTTATTGCATTATATAGTTATAGTGAGTTGCATTATATAGTTATAGTGAGTTGCATTATGTAGTTATTGTTCATTGCATTATATAGTTATAGTGAGTTGCATTATATAGTTATAGTGAGTTGCATTATATAGTTATTGTTCATTGCATTATATAGTTATAGTGAGTTGCATTATATAATTATAGTGAGTTGCATTATATAGTTATAGTGAGTTGCAGTATATACGGTAGTTGTTGTTGTTGTTGTTGTTCCCCAGGCTGCCTGGCCGAACAGCCCCAAGGTCCCGAGCAAGGCCAAGGCCATAGAGCGCCCCCACAAAACCCTCCCTGCTTACCACTAACAAAGCCTGGGTGACCGAAGCCACTCTAAGGCAGGGAGCTGAGGAGGGCGCGGAAACGCCCGGGAAACCAAAGCCCCACCCAAGGCCCTGTACCCCTCAGCAATTATGAAGGGAAAGTTGAGGGGCAAGGGAAAAATGTGACGCTTTGGCTCCCAATCTGCCAACTTTTAGGTTGGCAGTAGGGAGGTCGATCCACGGAAAAGATGCCGTCACTTGAGATCTAGAAGATATATAAGTAAGAGGAACAGTCAGAGTGAGCTATGGGTATGGCAGAGATCGCTCAGCTCTCACTCTGATAGACCAGCCCATCACCACATATACGGTAGTTACCGTAACTAACTAACTATATACGGTAGTTATAGTGAGTTGCATTATAGAGTTATAGTGAGTTGCATTATATAGTTATAGTGGGTTGCATTATATAGTTATAGTGAGTTGCATTATATAGTTATAGTGAGTTGCATTATATAGTTATAGTGAGTTGCATTATATACTTATAGTGAGTTGCATTATATAGTATTAGTGAGTTGCATTATATAGTTATAGTGAGTTGCATTATATAGTTATAGTGAGTTGCATTATATAGTTATAGTGAGTTGCATTATATAGTTATAGTGAGTTGCATTATATATTTATAGTGAGTTGCATTATATATTTATAGTGAGTTGCATTAAATAGTTATAGTGAGTTGCATTATATAGTTATAGTGAGTTGCATTATATAGTTATAGTGAGTTGCATTATATAGTTATAGTGAGTTGCATTATATAGTTATAGTGAGTTGCATTACTCACCGGGACCTTTTTTGGATGAATACAATCGTTTAATGATACCAAACATATAATCATAACGTCATAGAAAAAGGTTTAACATCGCATTAAGGTCCGCACGAACTATGCAAATTATAACAGCAGTACCGGTAGTTAGGCATGTAAGTGGGAAGTTAAGGGGGGTCACCTGCTTTTTTGTAATCTTTCTCTCCTTTTCTCTCTTTCTCTGGCTTGTATCCATTCGGCCCCATTCACCAAGCTGTTTTAAGATGTTTACCTCGCTATTTTTCTCTTTCTCTCCCTCTCTCTATGGCTTGTATTCATTCGGACCCATTCAGCCTACTGTTTTAATACGTTTACCCCATCCAGGTGTCAATATTTTCCTGGCGAGCGGTAGTGAGCCAGCATATATATATATTTTTGTATTGACAGCAAGCTAAATTTGTACATTTTTCGATAGAAAAATTTCTCCGGCGAATCCGGATTTCTCCATACAATGCTGGCTCGCTATCGTTCGCCAGGAAGAAATCGACACCTGGATGGGGATAAACGTCTTAAAACAGTTGGCTGAATGAGGCCGAATGAATACAAGCCAGGGAAAGAGAGAAAAGGAGAGAAATATAAAAAAAAAACGGTGACCCCCCTTAAACGTTATGTGTTGGTACTGCAGAGTGTTGTTAATAGTTTCTGTATCTTACCAATTTATATCATGGCTATCGTTAAACGATTCTGTGCACTTTAGACAAGACCTGTGGGAGTTCGAGAGTTGAATGAGATCACTATTGCCCATTTAATTACTCCACACGACCTTTCTTGGATGCATTAAATCGTCTATACTAAGCAAAACAAAGGTACAGTTGCCCAAATAAGTGACGTCTGGCACCAAGTAGCCTATATTTCGATCAATAATTGGTATCAGCAGTATCTAAGCTTTAAATCATCGTTTTGAGTGAGATATACAAACATGTTCCTATATATACACACCCTATTCAACATCTGACCGACATTAATGCAGCACACAGAGAGCAAAACGTAATGACAGCGGCGACACGACATACTTGGCCAACCGTACAAAACAATCGATAACAAGGCCACGTGAAAGATATAAACAATAAATAAATAAATAGAACAGGGGGGGGGGCAACGAACCTGACCTTGTAATACAGCATAGTGTGTGTGTGTGTGTGGGGAGGGGGGGGGGGGGGGCAACGAACCTGACCATATTTCCGCTTATTCTTTATCAGGCTCTTTCACTTCTCTTTTTATCATCCCTTGCTCTCTTCTTGTCTTTCAGAACCTTCCTTGCTCAAACTTTCATTCACATATTTTGATTTTCTCGCTTGTTATTTGCGTTTTATTTCCTTTTCCTTCTAAATCCTTCTTTTGATGGACCATATTCATTGTATTTCTTCAGTTTGGCTTTTCGTGACTATGTTCTCCTGTGTTTCAGTTTTGGGTAACGTTTTAAGGGGGGTGACCTGCTATTTTTCTCTCCTTTTCTCTCTCTCTCTGGGTTGCATCCATTCGGCCCCATTCAGCCTACTGTTTTAAGACGTTTACCCCCATCCAGGTGTCCGCGACCCAGCATATATATATATATTTTTGTTTTGACAGCAAGCTTAATTTGTACATTTTTGGATAGACATTTTTTTCCGGAAGCCGGATTTCAATATACAATGCTGGCTCGCTATCGCTAAGCAGGAAAAAATGGACACCTGGATGGGGATAAACGTCTTACAACAGTAGGCTGAATGGGGCCAAATGGATACTACCCAGAGAGAGAGAGAGGGAGAGAGAAAAACAAATCAAACGAGGTGGGCCCACCAAGTAAGTAAATTACTTGGTGTTGTTATTGTTGTTTGCTACACATCCTCTTCTTCAGGTGCTCTTGTTCTTCTTACTCTCCTGTCTATTGTTTACGTCTTGTTTTTGTTTACATACCCTCTTACTTCACCAACACTGAGTTTTCTTTTGAAGTTTATTGTTTAATATATATACTATTCTTCTATCTGTCTGTCTGTATTTTTCACTGTCCAGCACGTACGGTCGTGGTTAATAAGTGTTGTCAGATATTTCACAAAGTTTCGGACACTGACTAATACTCTGAGGGATAAGCACTTTTCCCAGTAACTATAAAGATACCAATTACACTTTTTGAGCGAAGACCACTGGAATCTATGACAACACTTAATACCCCCGATTGTACGTGTCTTTCTGCTGTATTCTAGTAATGCAAGCTCCAGTTCTACCTTTCCATCCAATTTTTACCTAGTTATCCAGTTTGCTCTCTCTCTCTCTCTCTCTTCTTCTTTTATATCCTTTCTTTCAACTTTCCTTTTTTATCGGACATGCCATTTCTACTAGAATTAAGTCCTGACCACCTCGTTTGGATCGTAAGGTCTGTGGGGCCAGTGTATCCATGTAAATATATGTAAATCTCTCTCTCTCTCTCTCTCCACCCTATTATGCAGAACCACAAGAGGAAAATTCTGGGAGATTAGATTCTCTGTTGGAGCCCCACAGGTCGGAATTAGATGAAAATAACATAACGTCCGGGTTTGTTTTGTTTTCCTCTTTCTCATTCTCTCTCTCTCTCTCTCTCTTTCTCTCTCTTTCTCTCTCTCAGGGAAAGCTACATATAATATAAATACCGGTATATATATATATATATATATATAGAGAGAGAGAGAGAGAGATATATATATAGAGAGATAGATAGATAGAGATATACACAGACGAGGGAAGCAAGAGGGAAAATAAAAATAATAGAAACAAAAAGTGTCAGCGGAAACCTGAAAAATGTGCTACGGAAGAAAGAACTGGACAAAGGATTTGAGAAATGGGAGAAAAACTGTGGAGGAACAATAGAGGTCCAGGAGGAGGAGGAGGAGGAGGCAGTGGAGGTGGTGGTGGTGAGTGGGTTGGTGATGGTGGAGGAGGAGGCAGTGGTGGTGGTGGTGTAGTTTGGGTAGTATGTCCATTGTGGTGGAGGACAGGGAGGAGGAGTACAAAGGAAATCAAGCAACAACAGTTCTAGTGACCCTTCTAGGCTGCTTGTCCTTCAAAACACTGAGGATCAAGTGTCCAAACAGTGGTTTAGAGTGGGTAAGGGAACATTGGAAAGGGAACTAATGTCCGTGGTAGGATTAGGAAGTTAGTAGGGGACAGATGAGTTAGTAACTGAGGGGAGGATAAAATAAAGTTATTCATTTACAAACGCAGTCATGTGCGTTCTCAGATGGATTACTGTTCACCTCTGTGGAGTGGAAGTGGAGTGGTTGCATTGAGGCAGTTGGACAACATTCAAAATAAAACTATTAGATTAATCAATAACCCTGCAATCACACAGGACCTTCCTACATTATCCATACGAAGAAACGTTGCATCCCTTGCATTATTCTACAGATATTTTCACAGCAATTGTTCCGAGGAACTTGCTTCAATTGTGCCGCCTCTCCACATCTTTCCCCGTAGAACTAGGGCAGCTGAGAGCGCTCATGAATTTACACTTTCTCCTCCACAATGCAGAACTTCTGCTTATCAAAATTCATTTATCCCTAAACCTACTACTCTTTGGAATTCACTTCCCTCGAGTTGCTATCCACAAACTTACAATCTACAAAAGTTTAAATCCAGTTGTTACAAACATTTTATGAATGGAGGATGCCTTTAGGCACATGGACCTTTTTGTTTTATCTGTGTTTTTCCTTCCTCCGTTCATTGTCTCTTTAACAAAAAAAATAAAAAAAATCGCCGGTTTGATGCGAGATATTTGTCTAGGCGAAGTTTAAATGAATCAACGGTGCTGCAGTCTATGACATCTCGGGAAAGCCCATTCCATAAGTTGACAACTCGATTGAAGAAGAAATTCTTAGCTTCGTGTGAGTTAAAAGATTAAAAGAGGAGAAGGAGGAGGTGGTGGAGGAGGAGAAAGGAGGAAGCAAAACGAAAAAAGGATATGGGATCGACAACATGAACACTCTTTCAACTGTACTTCAAAAGAAGCCACTTGCCCCGCTCTCTGTCATCATAATTCCATATGCAATGTGTGCGTGTACAGTATATATATATAAATGGACTCAGCAAACGCTCTCTCTCTTCGTATATATGTTAACTGTTCATGTTCGTGACCACAGATGTTAGATAGACAGACAGATAAATACATAAATACATACATACATACATGCAAACATACCTACACACATACATACGGAACAGAATAACTGTCAGTAATGTGTTGTATGCAGATGACACAGTGTTATGCGCCGAGGGCGAGAATGACCTGTGCCAGATGGTAGAAATATTTGTGGAAGTATGTGAAAAACGAGGTCTGAAAGTAAATGTAAATAAAAGAAAAGTAATAGTAGTAGAAAGAGAAAGAGACACTGTGTGTAATGTAAGGATTAATGGAGAACAGTTTGAACTAGTAGACAAATTTATGTATTTGGGAGCCATGATTGAGAAAAGGGGAAAATGTATAAGAGAAGTAGAAAACAGAGTAACACAAGCAATGAAAGCCTTGTTTAGGAGCAGAAACTTGAGTATGGAAGCAGGGAGAGGATTGGATGAGGATGTGTAGGTACCGGCATTGATGTATGGGTGTGAAACTTTGATATGGTATAGTAATTAAAAGTCACGAGTAGGAGCAGTTGAAGTGGATTTGCTAAGAAATGAGTGTGGAGTTCGGAGAATAGACAACGTAAAAAGTGTGAACATAAGAAGTTAAGACGTCAGTAGAACAAAAGGTTGAAGACAGTGTTCTCAGATGGTATGATCACATGACAAGAATGCCTGAAGAAAAATGGTTAAAAGGATCTATGTCAGTGAAGTGGAAGGATGAAGAAGGCGTGGAAGGCCGGGAAGAAGATGGGTTGATATGATATCCGAATGTGTGTCAAAAGAGTAAAAAGGGAATGGTTGAAGCAAAAACAAATGCAAATGACAGGAATGAATGGAGGAAGTTTGTTAGAGAGAGTATATGAAGGTCTCTGGACCCTCTTAAATGACAAATCTGGAAGGTCTTTTTCCCAGATTTTGATGTGAAGAGACCTTTCCCGGAAGTATAAAATCAGAGGTGAAGCCATTGATTTCGGGGGCTGATGAGTGATTGGTATTTCTGAATGCTTGTGTGTTTGCTTCGTGTGGACGAATTGTTATATATGTTCTTCTCCTGTCAACTCTTTTCCTTTCTCGTGTCTCTTGTTGATCCTCCCTATCCCTTGTGGGAATAAGGGCTAGCACTGTCTGACTGACTTGTATCCTTAGCATCGATCTGATATTATTTTCTCGTCCATGTATCCCTTAACCAATGTTTTCTCCACTTATTCTTTTCCTCTAACATATTACTTCTCCAGCTCGGCTGCACTTTTACCTTCTTTTTCATTATTTCTGTTTAGACTTACACGACCATAATATCTCGTGCTCGTTCTCATTCTCTCTCTCTCTCTCTCTCTCTCTCTCTCACTCTCTCTCTCTCTCTCTCTCTCTCTCTCTCTCTAGCGGTTCAAGAATAATGATATTTTGTATTTAAGGCCTGGGATCAAAATTATCTTTGGTGTAACATGTAGTTTTTGATCATGTGTTGCGTTGGCTTACTCTGGTATTAAGTGTACTATGTATGGTGTTGTTTGTGGTATTGGTTGTAGTCTTTGATGTGGCGAGGGTGGTGTTGAGAGCAGTGGTGTTAGTGTTGGTGTGTATATTATTCTCCTTTGATGCCCAACGTCCCTCCATTGGTGTGAGTGAAGGGACGTCCTCAGATCTGTCAATACGTCTACCCTATCTCTTGCTCGCATTCTCCTTCACACAATTGGACCGCCATTCATGTTTAACCCCTATTGTGCCGGCGACGTCCTTTTAAAAAAAATCTGGCTACTATTAACCCCTTCTGTACCGGCAACGTCTTTTTAACTATAATCTGGCTAATATTATACGATTTTATTCAGCTTCAAAGGGGCCTCCAGCAATTGATAGGCTTCGAACTATCTCACTTTACCCCTTTTACTACCACAGATCCTTCTTAAGCTTCACAAAACCGTCTCATTATAGCTAGAATAAAATACAAAAAGACGTCGTCGGTACAGAAGGGGTTACACGATTGTATTCAGTTTCAAAAGGGCCTCCAGTTAAATTGGGAAGAAGAGAATATTGAGAAGTATTGGGAGAAGAGAAAAATGGGTAAAGGAATATCACCTATAATCTGGGAGAAGAGGGAGAAAGAGAGGGGTATAATCAAAGAATTAGGAGAGAGAGAGAGAAGAAAAAAAAATCATAGGTGAAAAAGGGAAATAGGAGACAAAGGAGCATTTATAAAAAGGGTAACAGGAATTATGATATATAACAGGAATATACCGGTAAAGACAGAAACATGATGTTGATAACAATATATAAATCACTCGATAGGGAGAGGAAAAGGAAAACACTAGCATGGCGGAAATGAAAGTTAAAGAGAAAATACCCTTACACACAAAAACAAAGCCAAATATATATGAGAGAGAGAGAGAGAGAGAGAGAGAGAGAGAGAGAGAGAGAGAGGGAGAGAGAGAGATAGGTAGAAATAGTGGGAGAGAGAGAAGGATAGATAGATAGAGAGAGAGAGAGAGAGAGAGAGTAAATGCAATATCTGGCACAAGAGGGTGAAGAGATTATGAAGGACTGGAGGGGCCCGATGGGGAACGGAAAGGAGAAGGGGAGATATATTTAAGGGAGGGGTTCTGGTCTCCCTTTCCCCTTATGTTTACCCCCATATGGGTGGGTGGGTGGAGGGGAGGGGGGGGGGGGGAAACTGGAGGTTGAAGGGAGAAAAACAATAACCGATGGGAGGATTCTCTCTCTCTCTCTCTCTCTCTCTCTCCCTGTCAGTGCAAACAATATCGTTGTTCTCCCTTCCTTCTTCAAGTGAGTGCCTAAGTATAGCCACCTTCCTTCACTTCTTTGTGTCCTTCCTTTGTTGTTCCTCTCCCGCTCTCTTTTCCCTTTCCCTTTATTCCTCGTATGTCTGGTCTTTCTTCCCTTTCTCTCCAACCACTTCCTTTCTTCTTTCATTCTCTCTTTATCTTCAACATTGCTCTCATAATTGTTTCTTCTTTATTCTAGCCTCCTTCCAATCCTTGCTTTTTCTTCCATACTCTCTCTCTTTATCTTCAACATTACTCTCATCTTTCTTATTTCTCTCTGTCTTATCTCCCTTTCAAGCCTTGCTGTTTTCTTCCATTCTCTCGTTTATCTTCAACATTGCTTTTATCTTTATTATTTCTGTCTTTTAACCTTCCTTTCAAGCCTTTCTTTGTTCGTCCATGTCTTCCTTCCCTCCCTTCTCAGCCTATTCCCACTTTTCTCTTTGCCTCTCCTCCAACCCACGTCTGTTCTTCTTGCTCTCTTACGCCGCATGTTAAGGGGAGATGGGTCGTTTTTCTAGATCCCCTTCTCCCTCATGTTTAGCCCCATTAATTTGCAGATTTGAATATGTTTGTCCCTTCAGTTTGTCGATTTTAAGACCTTCCACCCTATTTCCTTGTCAATATCAAGACCTTTCGTGCTATTTACACGAGATTAAACAAATGATACACAAGATAAAAACAAAAGATAAAACAAACGATACACAAGATATAAACAAAAGATAAAACAAATGATACACAATATAAAACAAAAGATAAAACAAATGATACACAAGATATAAACAAAAGATAAAACAAATGATACACAAGATAAAAACAAAAGATAAAGCAAATGATACACAAGATAAAAACAAAAGATAACACAAATGATACACAAGATAAAAACAAAAGATAACACAAATGATACACAAGATAAAAACAAAGGATAAAACAAATGATACACAATATAAAAACAAAAGATAAAACAAATGATACACAAGATAAAAACAAAAGATAACACAAATGATACACAAGATAAAAACAAAAGATAAAACAAATGATACACAAGATAAAAACAAAAGATAAAAGATAAAAACAAATATACAAGATAAAACAAAATACCCAAGAAATAAATAATTATACAAATTAAATGCACGTATGACAGGAGTAACACAAATATACAGAATACAAAAATATGTAGTGAAAGAGCTAATTTGTTGATTAGATAATTAGTTTACACGCGGCAACTGGGTTTTGACAACATGAATATTTTATGTTAATGAGAATTGGGCGTCCAAAATGATTACTAACAATTGTTGCATGAACAATAGTCACACATTAAGGTGGTAGTGATTCCTTTTTGGTCTATGTATATATTTATTAATTTATGTTTTTAGTTTCCTCGCTACACCTCCAACAAGCTTTAAAAAACACCCCCTAGACACCTTTTCAAGATAGGCTACATTTGTAAATGTTTCGGTAGAAAAATTTCCCGGCAGAAAGCCGATTCCTTCTGAAATTACAGGCAAGCGCCAAGAAATAATCGACACCTAATTGGCACGAAAGGTTGTAATATTCACAAAGAAATGGGGTGAAAGGTATCAACATCGCCAAATTAATGGAACGAACGTCTTAAAATCTCAAAAGTAATATGCTAACCATGAGGGAGAAGGGGGTCCAATATAAACGACTACCTCCCCCATAAAGCCGAAGTTACACGAACAACTTTATCGTTGAAAATTAAGAACATAAATAGTACACATCCTTCAAGTTTATCTACATTTAGGGGATATGGGCCGTTTTTCTGGTCCCCCTTCTCCCTCATGCTTAGCCCTGTTAGTTTTCAGATTATAAGTCTTTCGGCCTATCAGTTTGGCAATTTTAAGATCTTTCGCATTATAATGCTATAAATAATGTTGCTTTTTTTCGATAGAAAAATTTCTCCGGCTAAGCCGGATTTCTTCATATAATGTTGGCTCGCTATCGCTCGCCAGGAAGAAATCGACACCTAGATGGGGATAAACGTCTTAAAATAGTTGGCTGAATGGGGCCGAATGGATACAAGCCAGAGAAAAAGAGAAAAGGACAGAAATAACAAAAAGCAGGTTACCCCCCTTAAGCTTGTACAGTATCATAAGTATTGTTCTTACGAGAGGGGTATCGTCAATAAGGAGAGATTTGCTTATGGGTAGTCCTCACAAACACTTTTATATTTTCATTATCCTTTATTCTCAAAATAATATCCTTCTCATTATTTCCCAGTTCTCACCAAAACTATAGTCTGTTTATTCTAGGTTGGGCAGAAATCGTAACCTATAACCTGTCATAACTCAAACAGGATTAGAGTAATCGAGCTAACATTTCTACCAAATAGGAAAACTTGGCTAGGGAATAGGTGTGGAAATTAACAGCTAATTTGCTCTAGCCCTTTTTGAGTAGACAGAGTTTAGAGGTTACGATTTTTACCCAACCTAGAATGAACGGCCTATAGATAAGTAATAAAGGATGGCCAGGGCAGAACAACCTCTATGACCGAGGACAGCCATGAATGTAAATGTAGATCCGACCAGAACCAAAAATTCGATGAAAGAACGTTCTGTGACTTCTAAAATCGCAACTTTAAAGGTTTTCTATGCAAACGCTCGTAGCATACGCAATAAATTTTCAGATTTAGAGGAACTAGTGTTTACAGAAAATTATGATGTGATTGGCATAACAGAATCTTGGCTCAATACAGAAGATAGAGACTTTTTAGCAGAGTATTCACTTCCCGGTTATGTAATGTTTGAGAACAGCCGAATAAATAAAAATGGAGGTGGCGTTTTATTTTATATCAAAGAAAGTCTTAACCCGACCCTCGTGTCAAAACCTCAAATTGTGAACGTCGACACATCTTTTGTGCTAATAAAGAATAATAAAGGCACAAAAATAATACTTGCGTTAATATACAGACCTCCAGCTCAATCAGTGCAAACTGACCGAGAAATTTACGAACAAATTGCAGATGTAAGTAACTCACAAGATATCGTAATTTTTGGCGACTTTAACACCTTACGAGCGGCCTATGCGGTTTATTTATGTGTACCGCACAGCGGGGTGTTTTTAGCCAAAATAGGGCTGTTTACGTGATCATTTTCATGCCTAAATAAGACCCAGAACGTAAAACAAGTACCTATCCCTGAAAGGGCATAAACAGAGCTTTCGAATGACACCATAACGATCCTTGTATGATGGATAGTTTTCTTGCAATAACCGTGCAACGCGAGTGCAAAAAGCAGGTAATTCGGTACTTTCAGTACATAATTGAGTATGTAGCGAGTGAGAGAGGGAGGAGGGAGCTGAGATTTGTGTCAGTAGGTTCGCCGCGGTGGTCTGGAGCAGTCATACGCTCGCTAGCTAGTCTCCTGCCACCACTTGTCTCTCTCTCTCAGCCACATTACGTGCTGAAATTGCCACTCGAGTTATGTCGAGCGCCGCCACATAGTCCAGCTTTTTTTAACTCGACTTATGTTGCTCGCCGCTAATTAAGGGTTAATTTACCTGTGACCAAGTGGGGCGATACTCTTACTTCACACTCCGGACATGACTTGTATACGAACTTGCAAGAGAGTTCGCTTTATCAATTTGTTCGAACGCCGACCCGTGGTAATAACGTTCTTGACATTGTACTTGCAACAAAATAAGAATTGATAGATAATTTGAATGTTGGTGATGAATTCAGTAACAGCGACCATCGTACGATAACTTTCACTTTAAAGTTTACTAGTAACGAACCATATAGTAGCATCGAAAAAGTCCCTAATTTCAAGAAAGCAAACTTCCATAAACTTAGAGCTATGTTTAAAGAAACTGACTGGAGCTTTTTAATTAACAATAACAACATAAATACATCTTGGAAGTTATTCGAAACCACTTACCTAAAAGCAGTGCAAGACTGCATACCATCGAAAATACAGCGTCCAGGCCATAATAATAAGCCCAAATGGTGGAATAAAGATATTTCAAACCGCCTGCTTGCTAAAAATTTTGCTAATGATAGATTAAAATCCTCACAAAATGACGAAGAACGGGTGAAATTTGTAGAGCTACGACGCAAAGCCAAAAAGTTAATTAAGCAAAGTAAAAAGACCTTAGAGTTACATATTGCGAATCAAAGTAAAACATACCCGAAAAAATTCTATAGTTATATCAGAAAGAAAAAAGTAGTTACTTCAACTGTTGGACCGTTAGTCGATGAAAATGGAGAATACACCAAAGACGAAGTACAAAAGAGTAATGCCCTCAATACCTTCTTTGCATCAGTTTTTACAACAGAAGACCTCAGTGATATCCCTACACCATCGCCGATTCAGATTGATAATTCAGATGTTCTAAGCAATATCACCGTTACAGAGAGAGAAGTATTGAATTGTTTAGATAAACTCAAGGTAAATAAAACGCCAGGACCTGATACAATCTCGCCTAGAGTTCTAAAGGAAGCTAAGGATGAGCTCTCCAAACCACTGACATTACTATTCAATAAATCCTTGCAGTCTGGAACTATGCCTGATCAGTGGAGGCTAGCCAACGTAACACCGATATTAAAAAAAGGCAGCAAATCCCTACCCAGTAACTATCGTCCAATTAGCTTAACCTCAGTTGTATGTAAAATGCTAGAAACGGTCATACGAGACAGACTCGTAAATCACTTAGAGGAAAATAACATACTTAAAGATACTCAACACGGCTTTCGTAAAAAACGTTACTGTTTAACAAACCTCTTAGACTTCTTCCACGATATCCTCAACCTCTACGATGAGAGTAAAGCTGTAGATATTATATACCTTGATTTTCAAAAGGCCTTTGACAAAGTTCCCCACAAACGTTTACTGCTAAAACTAAAAGCGCATGGAATACAAGACGGTGTGTTGAAATGGATAGAAAATTGGCTCAGCAACAGAAAGCAAAGGGTAGTCATAAACGGTAAGGCATCTAAATGGACCAATGTAAGTAGCGGGGTACCCCAGGGATCGGTACTAGGACCAATTCTCTTTCTAATTTACATCAACGACATAGATGAGGGTCTCACCTGTACAATCTCAAAATTTGCTGACGATACAAAAATTGCAAATAGCGTACTCTTAAAAGAACAAGTTGACGATATGCAACACAATCTAGATAAATTGTCATGTTGGGCCCAAATTTGGCAAATGAGTTTCAATGCGGATAAATGTAAAGTACTACATGTCGGATACCTAAATGAGAAAGCAAACTATTCGATGAATGGCACTCAGCTTAAGAATGTAAACAGAGAAACCGATCTGGGAGTAACAATATCGAGTAACCTAAAACCGAGTCAACAATGTTCAGAAGTTGTTAAGAAGGCAAACAAAATAATTGGCTTTATAGGCAGGTCATTTGAGCATATATCCAAAGAAGTTATCTTAACCCTTTACAATTCCTTAGTCCGCCCTCTTATGGAATACTGCATTCAATCCTGGTGCCCTTATTACCAAAAAGATATAAACAAGCTAGAACGAGTTCAACATAGTGTTACCAAAATGATACCTAGCCTAAAGAACAAACCATACGAAGAGCGTCTTAGAGAATTAAATCTATTTCCTTTAACCCAGCGCAGATTAAGAGGTGACTTAATTCAAGTGTTCAAAATCATCAAAGGCATCGACAATATGAACTGTAGTAAGTACTTCACTATCGACCAATCTAATTACACGCGGGGAAACGGTTGCAAAATTATTGGTAAATCTTTTAACTCACACGAATCTAAGAATTTCTTCTTCAATCGAGTTGTCAACTTGTGGAATGGGCTTCCCCGAAACGTTATAGACTGCATCACCGTTGATTCATTTAAACTCCGCCTAGACAAATATCTCTCATCAAACCCGCGACTGACTGCGTTTGTAAATTAATAACTTTATTTTATCCCCCCCTCAGTTACTAACCCATCTGTCCTCTACTAACTTCCTAATCCTGCCACGGACATTAGTTCCAGGGCAGTAATTCCCTTTCCAATGTTCCCTTACCCACTCTAAACCACTGTTTGGACACTTGATCCTCAGTGTTTTGGAGGACAAGCAACCTAGAAGGGTCACTAGATCTGTTGTTGCTTGATTTCCTTTGTACTCCTTTGTACCATTGGCCTAAACACATTCCTAGGATATAACTTGTGTTTTTTTTTTTTTTTTTTTTGAGTCAATAAACGGAGGAAGGAAAAACACAGATAAAACAAAAAAGGTCCATGTGCCTAAAGGCATCCTCCATTCATAAAATGTTTGTAACAACTGGATTTAAACTGTTGTAGATTATAAGTTTGTGGAAAGCAACTCGAGGGAAGTGAATTCCAAAGAGTAGTAGTTCTATCTATCTATCTATTGCCTGACGCCGTGATCCCCGAAGGGGTGGCCACGAACGAACCGCCCCCATGCACCTCTGTCCCCAGTCAGTCGACGCCCCTCCCCCCAACCAGCACCGCCTTCGTTCATGTAGTTCCTCACTCCATCCTTCCACCTCATATTCGGTCTACCTCTCCCCCTCTGTCCATCCACCTCGCTCTCGTACACCCTCTTAGTCATTCTCTCGCTTTCCATACGTTCCATATGGCCGAACCATCTCAAGTTGTTCCTTTTCACACTTTCCAGCACATCTACCTCCACACCACACCTCCTTCTTACTTCCTCATTAGTCTGTCTATCCCTCCATGTAACTCCGCACGCACTCCTTAAGTAATTCATTTCCACTGCTCTCACTCTTGGTCTGAGTCTCTCAACCAACGTCCATGCCTCGCTTCCGTAAGTCAGTGTCGGGATTACCACACTGTCATGCAAGGACTTCTTCACTTCCATACTGACCACCCTATTTCTTGTTACTGCTTTTAGCGTTCCTACAACCCTCTTCCCCTGTTGTACCCTCTCCCGCACCTCTTCATCCATAGTCCCATCTTTACTCAACACACTGCCCAGATACTTAAAAGAGTTGACGATCTCCATAGCCTGACCGTTCAGCTTCACCTCACACTCTGTGACTTCACCCCTTTCGAAGACCATAACCTTGCTCTTCCCCGTATTTACCTTCAAATTCCGTTTTTCGCACACTGTGAAAGTAGTAGTTCTAGGGATAAATGAATTTTGATAAGCAGAAGTTCTGCATTGTGGAGGAGAAAGTGTAAATTCATGGGCGCTCTCAGCTGCCCTAGTTCTACTGGGAAAGATGTGGAGAGGCGGCACAATTGAAACAAGTTCCTCCGAACAATTGCTGTGAAAATATCTGTAGAATAATGCAAGGGATGCAACGTTTCTTCGTATGGATAATGTAGGAAGGTCCTGTGTGATTGCAGGGTTCTTGATTAATCTAATAGCTTTATTTTGAATTTTGTCCAACTGCCTCAATGCAACCACTCCATTTCCACTCCACAGAGGTGAACAGTAATCCATCTGAGAACGCACATGAATTTTATATATTACGGCCAACTGCTCGTCAGTGAAGAATTCTCGAACTCTGTACAGGAGTCCCAGTTTTTTAGAAGCATTCTTAGCAATGCTTCTAACATAATGTGTCCAGCTCAGGTTAGTAGTTAATGTTACACCGAGAATGTCAATACTAGGGGAAGTGGGAATATTTACATCATTAACAAATATATGGGAGTCAGTGAGATTCTGTCGGTTAGAAAATTGAATGTACTTGGTTTTCTGTGCATTAAAGGAAACTAGATTTTTTTGTCCCCATTCATTAATTCTAGAAAGGTCCTGGTTCAGAGAAATTGCAGTGTTTATTTTTGAATTTATAAGATCGGGTTGGGTAAAATAATTGGTAAATGTGAAGGAACTGTGGAGTGTTGAGTCATCTGCGTAGGAGTGTATTGGATTATGAGTGGTAGATATAAGATCATTGATATGAATGAGGAACAGAGTTGGGGCCAAAACTGATCCCTGGGGAACACCAGCATTTATTGAGTGAAATTGAGAATAAAGGCCATCTACCATTACACATATTTTTCTGTTATGAAGATAAGAAGAAATTAGTGGCACTAATGATGCTAGGCCGTAGTGTGACATCTTCGACAATAAGGATTGATGCCAGACTCTATCAAATGCCTTTGATATAATTATCCAATGCTATTGTATGTGTTTCACCATGTTGGTCTGTAGCTTGGTTGATTTGATGCGTAAGAAGGCAAAGAATGTCTGCAGTTGATCGACATCGTCTAAAACCATATTGCCTATCACTGATTAATGTATTATTCTCAAGATGCTTAATTATGTGATTATTTAATATAATTTCAAAGACTTTACCAAGAGTGGAAGTTATAGCTATTGGTCTATAGTTTGAAGGATCTGTTACTATATTCCTTCCACTACATTAAGGGGGGTCACCGTTTTGTTTTTATCTTTCTCTCCTTTTCTCTCTTTCCCTGGCTTGTATCCATTCAGCCTCATTCAGCCAACTGTTTGAGACGTTTATCCCCATCCAGGTGTCGATTTCTTCCTGGCGAGCGATAGCGAGCCAGCATAGTATGGAGAAATCCGGCTTTGCCGGAGAAATGTTTCTATTGAAAAAATGTACAGATTTAGCTTGCTGTCAAAACAAAAAATATATATGCTGGCTCGCTACCGCTCGCCAGGAAAATATTGATGCCTGGATGGGGGTAAACGTCTTAAAACAGTAGGCTGAATTGGGCCGAATGGATACAAGGCAGAAAAAGAGAGAAAAGCTGTGAAAAAAAGCAGGTCACCCCCCTTAACATTTAGCCTTCTGTATATACAGTACAGTATATTAATTGAGATATTTTTGACCCCTTTGAAACCTACAGATCCTTCCTAAGTTGCATCAAATCTTCTATTAATAACCAGAATATAGTGCAAAAAGGCCTCCTCAAATATGGAAGGTATTTACCCGTACAGTACCAGGGACGTAATTTTCATCATATTCTGGCAACTATTAGACGATTGTATACAGCTTAGGAAGGACCTCCGGCTATAATATGGCTTCAAGCTATCTCAACCAACCCTTTTAACTCTCACAGATCCTTCCTAAACTGCATTATATCGTCTAAACATAGCTAGAATATAATATAACACACGTCGCTGGTACTCAAAGGCGTTAACTGCTCTACATCATTCACTGCCCAGAACTCAGTCTACCCTTCCAAAACACTCCTACACTTCCTTACAGCTTAAGGCGGTGTCACACGAGCGCTTTTTCCGGCAATTTTCGATGAGCAAGTCTTATCTCGTGATATTTTGAGGCTTGTTTACACTGGGATCGGGAACTAGACTGACGTCGGTAGATTATGTTAGGTGGCAGATATCTGATGCAACTAAAATGATAAGCCTGCCAAACTACAATTGCTCCTAAAATTGACGGAAAAATCGCTCGTGTGACACCGCCTTTAGTCCTACTATACCCTGTTCCAAATAAGTAGGCCAAAACTTTAAGGGAGCCCCCTCGCCTTTTTTATCTCTCTCTCCCTCTCTCTTTGGCTTGTATCCATTCGGCCCCATTCAGCCGACTGTTTTAAGACGTTTATCCCCATCCAGGTGTCAACATTTTCCTGGTGAGCGGTAGCAAGCCACCATATATATATATTTTTTTTGAGAGCAAGCTAAATTTGTAAGTTTTTCGATAGAAAAATGTCTGCGGTGAAGCCGGATTTCTCCATACAATGCTGGCTCGCTATCACTCACCAGAAAGAAATTGACACATGGATGGGGGTAAAAGTCTTAAAACAGTAGGCTGAATGGGCCCGAATGGATACAAGCCAGAGAAAGAGAGAAAAGGAGAGAATGAAAACAAAAACAGGTGACCCCCCTTAACCTCTATAACTCACAAACAACTTGAGTACTCGAGCTAATATTTCTACCGCAGGCCGTGGCATGGATCGCAGAGTGTTTGACTGGTGATCGAAGGGTCGGCAGTTCGATCCTACCCCGTGCCTCTGGTAGATGTCAAGAGTATGGACACTCAGGTCTAGCGATTCGTGGCAAATGTCCAGTAAAGTCCCTGTAATGCGAGCCGTGGCATAGTCAGTAGAGCGTCATCTGCTGATCAGAGGGTTGGCGGATCGAGCTCGCACTGTCAAAATGTTATTGATAGATGTCAAGCTCGGGCAACTTGACCTAGCGATTCGATTCGTAACAAACGCCTATTATTAATGGCCACCCCTTCGCGGGAATTACGGCATCTGGCGGGGGAAAAAAAAAACAAAAAAACAAGGACACTAGTACTATCATTATTATCACTACTGTGGTGATGATACCAGTTGTAGTGGTGATGGTGACAGCAGTAAGGAATGGTAGCAATGATGGTAATAGCAGTAGTGATGGTGGTGGTATTACTAGCGATCATACCACCATCGCCAAGATTTTCCGAACGGGACATGTCGACATGGGTCTCGTGAAAGTGGGAAAGCCCCTTTATGCAGGCCTCTGGATCTTCCGCCTAGGTAGGGAGGCTCCATGGAGCATGTGACCCTAATATGCTTCCACATATACCTTAATAATTTAGTTAGCCTCACGAATAAAATGCTCGGCTTCTGCAACAACCTGTTGTTTCCATTCAATAAACGATTCATTTGTTTCAATTATCCACTTATTTTCTTCAATAACCCCCTTGTTCTCCTCAATAACCCAGTTGGCCTTTTCAATAGCCTCGTTGGCCTGATCCTTAACCCAATTGGCCTGTTCAATAACTTGGCAGAATTCGTGCATATCCTCGTTGAAGTTATTTAATTCGTGGTTGGCTTTGTTGAATTCATTCATGTCCTTTATGGTCTCTGCAATAAGCTGGTTGGCCTTATTAGTACGCTCGGTGGCCATTTTAACATTCTCATCTAATCTTTTATTTGCCTGGTTGGCCCCAACAGTACCATGATTAGCTTCTTCAATAGTCTGCTTGGCCTTTTCAATACTCTGAAGGGCCTCTTCAATGCTCTGGTTGGCCTTGTCAGCAAGATCAATTGTAGACTTGTGAAGAGTTTTCCTACCCCTTTTCCATTTAAGTTCAATATAATTAAAATCCTTTGTAAGTTTTACTTGCACCGCTGACTCAAAGGTATACACCAGCGTTTCGTTCATATACGCCCAATTTTGCTGGTGGAGGATGATTTTTGCCTGTGTTTTGAAGATGTTATTCCTACACCAGTATTTGCAGAATCGGCATTGTGTTTTAATCTTCAGTATTTCGGGGAGTTCATGAAGATCAGGTGATAGCGGGGGAGAATAGTTAACACTGTGTAGGCTTGAGGTAGGCATGATAAAAGTATGGTGTCGAGGGATTCGGTTTAGGCCTATATCAAAATAACAAATAACTTAATTCAACCAAAACTATATTAATAAAAACAATATTTAATATTTATAAATCAAACTAATATGCAAATGGTATATATTATAACTAAATGGAAGCGAAACAATATATAAATGTTATAAAATGCAACACAATGGAAGAGAACACGACACAATGCTAACGAATCAACTAACAGAGAGCTAATAAACTCCCTCTTGCTCTCCGATGTGTCAATACTTTCAAGTAAAATATCGACATCGCATGTGTTTTTATATTTGCTCACATTTAGTGGATAGGGTTCCTAACTATATTAATTGTATGTAGATTAATTCATATTTGTGAACACACCGGTTACTTGTACATGCAATTGTTTTAAAAAATATATAATAGTAAATTATTTGGGTATGTTTAAAATATTTTATGTAGTTACCCATATACATGTATTCGTTTTCTCTAAACATCATATAAGAAAATGGATTTTAAATGAGTAACTAAATTATAAAGCAAAAGTGCCTCTTTGCCCAAAATCATAACCGCATACCGGTACCCAATTGTTGTGATTAGTTACCATCATCACTAGCCTACTACTGTCACCATCATCACTACTACTATCATCATTACTACTACGGTAGGCTACTATAGTCTATTCGCTGTAAGTAGGCAATAAATCATGACCTCTATCCTCTGTAACTCTAAAAGGGCTAGAGCAAATTGGCTGTAAATTTCCACATCTATTCCCTGTCTGACTCTTCCCAAATGTTAGAAATATTAGCTCGATTACTCCCGTCGTTTTTGAGTTACAGAGGATAGAGGTCATGATTTCTCGCCTACTTACAACGAATAGACTATAGGCTATATATAGCCTATTCAAATTATCGGAAAATCTGACTTAACACCTTACGAGCGGCCTATGCGGTATATTTATATGTACCGCACAGCGGGGTGTTTTTAGCCAAAATAGGGCTGTTTACGTGATCATTTTCATGCCTAAATAAGACCCAGAACGTAAAACAAGTACCTATCCCTGAAAGGGCATAAACAGAGCTTTCGAATGACACCATCACCATAACGATCCTTGTATGATGGATAGTTTTCTTGCAATAACCGTACAACGCGAGTGCAAAAAGCAGGTAATTCGGTAGTTTCGGTACATAATTGAGTATGTAGCGAGTGAGAGAGGGAGGAGGGAGCTGAGATTTGTGTCAGTAGGTTCGCCGCGGTGGTCTGGAGCAGTCATACGCTCGCTAGTCTCCTGCCACCACTTGTCTCTCTCTCTCATCAGCCACATTACGTGCTGAAATTGCCACTCGACCTATGTCGAGTGCCGCCACATAGTCCAGCTTTATTTAACTCGACTTATGTTGCTCGCCGCTAATTAAGGGTTAAGCCGGTATCACACGAGAACGTTTTTAGTCAACATTGGATAATCAAAAATATTCTACCAACATTTCTGGAATACTTTTCACTGGTACCGGAAACTAGACTGATGGTAGATGAATTTGGGCAACAACAAAATATTAAATGTTTACCTTATGAACTGCCAGACCAGTGTTAAGGATAAATGTTGAGTGAAATACTGCTGAAATGTTGCTCGTGTGATACTGGCTTTAGGTACGATCGTGACTACAGCAATTTTTTGTTTTTGTTATCGGTTAATATAGGATTTGTGCACCACAGCTATTTGTTTATATTTTTATATTTGGTTTTATTTTAGTTCCTCCGGTACAACAGGAGGAATACCATCCGGTCCATATGTCTTCTTAGTATTAAGCCCAGAGAGGGTGGAAAGTACATACTTAAAAGAGATTATGATGTTAGGCATAAGTAGAAGAGAGGGAGGAATAGCACCGGAATCATCCAAATTGGAGTTTTTAGCGAAAGTGTTGACGAAGAGTTCAGCTTTGTCAGAGGAAGAAGTGACGATAGTGGAAAAGAGGAGGGAAAGACGAAGAAGAAATATTGTTGTATAGGTTTTTGGCTAGATGCCAAAAGGATTGGGAAGAGCTAGAGTTGGATAGTTCAGTGAATTTATTATTGATGAAAGAATGTTTGGCAAGTCGAAGAACAGATTTGGCTTGATTCCGGGCAGAAACATAGGAAATATGAGATTCTTGAGTTTGAAGAATGCTTCCTCCGTACTGCGGACAGCATTAGAACAAGTGTGAGTAAACCAAGATTTTTTGCATTAGACTGAGAGAAAGAAAATGGAATGTATGCTTCCATGCACAAAAGGATTATCTCGGTCATGCGTTCTGCACTCTCCGAGAGTCCCCAGCCACGGAAGCAGAAGTCGTTCCATGGGAAATCAAAGAATTACTGCCAAAGAGCCTCCCAATCGGCAGTGCCAAAGTGCCACAAGCGCCACTGGCTGGGAGGATCGGGTAGCCGTATGAGAGAAATAGTACAGGTGACAGAAATATGTTTATGGTTGGAGGAGCCCAAAGGAGAGACAAGATTTACAGCATAAGCAAACGGGTTAGAGGTTGGAAATAAGTCAAGAATGTTGGGCCATTCTCCAAAGCTATCCGGGATACGGGTGGGTTGCTGGACTAACTGCTCTAGATCATTTAGGATAGAAAAGATGTATGCTTGTTCACCAGGTTGGTCAGTGGAAAGAGAGGAGAGCCATTGGCGGTGGTGATTGTTGAAATCTAAGATTGGAGATTTCTGCGAAAGGTGAAATGGAAAGAATGTGTTTCACTTTAGAAGTTAGATAGTCAAAGAATTTTGGTTAGCAAGTGGAATTAGGGGAGAGATAAACAGCGCAGAAATATATAGTTTGAGAGTGACAAGAAAGCTTTAGCCAGAGAGTTGAGAATTCAGAAGAATTAAAGTTGGTAACACGAGAGAAAGCAAGATTGTTGCGTACATACACGCAACATCCACCTTTGGCTTGTAACTGAGGAAAGAGATAGTAGGAGGATACAAAAAAAAAAGTTTGCTGTCAGTAGTCCCAGGCAATATAGGCCTATATGAGAGAGAGAGGGAGGGAGATTTATATATAATAAATAATTGGAAAGATTAATGATTGGACATGGGAAAAGGTCAACAGCCAATGGAAGAGTTCTATTAGAGGTCTATAGTTACGTGACGAACCTGTTTATAGAGGAACTATATTGAGAGAGGAAGTAGTGAATGCAGTCAAGAATGGTGGAAGAAGGGAATAGCTGCTCGTATTTTACATCATGTAGTGGGGCTACATCTAAGGGGTTTCTTTTTAAGTTTGATGGAGGTCTAGCGAGGAAACTTAAAAATAAGTGAATGAATAACAAAATATATCCAATACGCCCCTTAAAAAACGCCTTACCAGACTTCCTTCAAACTAAAACAAATTCCCACCCAGACACCCTTCGAGCTAAATTTGTTCATTTTTCAATAGAAAAAATGTCCCTGGTGAAGCCCGATTTTCTCTAAGTTACAGGCTCGCTATCAATCGCCAGGAAAAAATCGAAACCTAAATTGCACGAAATATTTTATATTTGACAAAGAAATGGGGTGAAACGTCTGAAAATCGCCAAACTAATGGAATACATGTAGAGTGGAAGTAGAGAATGCAGTAAATAATTATTGAAGAAAGGCTTTTGGTGTTGATGAAATACCGTCATAAGGGGAGATGGTTATTTTTCTAGACACCCTTCTCCCTCATGTTTAGCCCTACTAGTTATGAGATTTTAGGGCATTTGTCCCATTAGTTTGGCGATTTTAAAACCTTTCGCCCCATATCTATGTCAATATCAGCTGAGCTTTGGAACTCTTGGACTAACTCCCTGAATTCATCTTTCCCTCATCCTATAACTTAAATTGCTTAAAACTTTGTGTGTCCAGACATTTTGGCTCGAACATTCCTTGATTTTGGCCCTGTTACTCTTTCAACTCTGGGGGATGCACCCATCACAGGCAGTTTTGCCATTTGTCTCCCTCATCCACATAAAGAAAAACAAATATATACAGTATAGGCTACTGTATACTGTATATAGGCCTATATATAATATATCGATCTATCTATCTATTGCCTGACACCGTGATCCCCGAAGGGGTGGCCACGAACGAAACGCCGCCATGCACCTGTCCCCAGTCAGTCGACGCCCCTCCTCCCAACCAGCACTAGTGAAGCAGATAAGTGAAACAATCGTTCAAATGGTGATGCAAGCATGAAATTTGGTACAGGTATTCTTCAAAGCTCACTTTCAAAGCACATACCGCTGGCCACGCAAAAATTCAATATGGCGACCATTTTTCAAGATGGCCGACACATCTGACTGAGCCTACTGTTATGGGTCAGTTAATTGAAAGAAAAAAGACATGAATACTGTCCAATCCATTTTTTTTTTTTGGCTCTAACGTGGTAAGTGAAGGTAATTTTGTCCAAAGCAGTTGCATATTAGACTTTAACTAAGATGGCGTCCAAGATGGCCGCCATTAACCCGAGGAGGCCGGATTTTTTTGGCGATTTTCGGTAGTGTTTATGGCTTAACCCGTACAGCCCCAGTGACGCGCCTGACGCGTCGGCGATGTATGTAACGCACAGCCCCAGAGACGCGCCTGGCGCGTCACTCTAATTGCGCCGACCGTGACCTCAGGTGTAGCCACTCAAGAGGGCTCAGATTTGTATGGGAACTGTGTACGTATCCCACGCAACCGTGCCGATGGTTGAAAACTCTCAAAGTCCACGTGCGTGCGCGCGAGCGCGCAATAACCTGGTTTTTTGGGATAATTGCCTTTATTTTTTTACTC
The DNA here is from genome assembly GCA_032716605.1 of Paralithodes platypus. Classification (NCBI taxonomy): domain Eukaryota; kingdom Metazoa; phylum Arthropoda; class Malacostraca; order Decapoda; family Lithodidae; genus Paralithodes; species Paralithodes platypus. The sequence goes on from CM064531.1 coordinate 11,270,557, forward strand.
TTGTAAAATCCATTTTCGGGGGCTCTGTAGGACCATTTTTTAAGCTTTTTGAGCGATTTTTCGTGGTTTTTCCTTCATTCCTAACCCATTCGCTATTGTTTCTGGAATAAAACCATTTTTTGAAAACCGGCCGGGTTCTGGTGCGCAAACATTACAAAACTAGCCGGGGCTCCACGGGTTAATAGCTAATCAAAGAATAAAGATAGAGAAATGAGTCATAAACCACGTGAGAGAGGTCACTTTCAGCTTTCGTCTCGTAAAAAAATTCAGCTCCATAGGCCCAGTAGTTACTGTGATATTGCTTGTTTTCGTGAGGTAACTTTTCCGTGATTTTCCGTGTTTACGCACCTTTGCCATAGTGAAATTTCCTTAAACCCATTGTGTTGACATCACGGTAGTTTCGGTGATATTGGAACTCGGTGAAAATTACCGCAAAAGTACCGTGACATCATACAAGTAAATAGCAGCCATCAGCAGGCTATTTAAAGGCTATTTAAAGCCGTGCTATTTGAGTAGTGTATCGGCCTTCTGGGGTTAACACCTTACGAGCGGCCTATGCGGTTTATTTATGTGTACCGCCCAGCGGGGTGTTTTTAGCCAAAATAGGGCTGTTTACGTGATCATTTTCATGCCTAAATAAGACCCAGAACGTAAAACAAGTATCAATCCCTGAAAGGGCATAAACAGAGCTTTCGAATGACACCATAGCGATCCTTGTATGATGGATAGTTTTCTTGCAATAACCGTGCAACGCGAGTGCAAAAAGCAGGTAATTCGGTACTTTCGGTACATAATTGAGTATGTAGCGAGTGAGAGAGGGAGGAGGGAGCTGAGATTTGTGTCAGTAGGTTCGCCGCGGTGGTCTGGAGCAGTCATACGCTCGCTAGTCTCCTGCCACCACTTGTCTCTCTCTCTCAGCCACATTACGTGCTGAAATTGCCACTCGACCTATGTCGAGCGCCGCCACATAGTCCAGCTTTATTTAACTCGACTTAGTGGTGAGCCGCTTTTTAAGGGTTAAAGACAATTTTTGTGATATCTTGGCTATTAGTAGAGCTAGACAAATTATTTTTTCATCTAATCCTACATTTTTTAGGTCAGAGAATTAGAAAGACTTGTCACATCTTAACTCATCAGGGTCATAAGTAACTAGACAAAGTTAAGGAAGATTATATCGTAGGAAACGGCCTAATTCACACCATTTATACATATCCATTGAGTACAAATAACATTAGTAAAAATACCATAGAATCAAAGACTCACACCTCACATTTGCAAGTGCACAGAGCTGTACAGGAGAGACCCAGCCTGTAGCACTTGCACCTGCCACGACAGTCTGATTTACAGCCACATTTGGTCAGCTGTTCGCAACTCTTGGCTATGGGGGAGTTGGCTGTCCAGAAGACGTGCCATTCTTCACCAACCTTCTGCCATTGAAGGATGCAGGAGTAATGTTTGTGAATGTGTCAGGAAGTTCTGGAACGGCCTTGACTTTCTCAGGTCCAAGCCTGAGTTTTTGACGCTCCTGGCCACCATTTACCTTGGTGGGATGTTGAAATACAGAAATGCTAGTCCCATGGAAGGAGGTTGTGGCAGTTGTTGCGGAAGGGTTGTGGTCGATGTTGTCCATCACGGCAGTGGTGAACAACTCTTTACGCAGTACTGGTGGACAGACCACACCCTCCTCAACATACTTGTTGACTGTGGCATCTCCTAATTTAGCTGAGACCTCCAACACCCTGTCATATGAGATGCTGAGGCCATGCTCATGCAGCATTTCGACCAGGTTTCTTTTCCGGGTTTTGGCATAGACTGAGAGTCCCATGTAGACTGGGAATGGTGTTTCTCTGTCTTTTGAGTGCCTATGTGTAGCAGCTCCCTCTTTGTATCGGGAGTAGCAGTTAAACTGCATCAATTGGTCAATGGCCTGATCAGACTTTGAAACTCCAAATCTCAGTTGAGACTTGATGTCAGCTCCATGTTCAACCATCCCCACAAACTGAAGCAGAAGGGGAGGTATGGCATTTTGCACACAACCAGCTGGAAATGTGCCATCAAATTTTGATTGATGTTCAAGCATGCATTTTCTTAGAATCTTTGCTGCTTTAGCAGTGATGAGTGCATCTGAAAAATCAGAAATTTGGGTAATTGCTTTGCCCACGTCTTTCTGAAATGCAAGAAGTACATCTCTTCCACTTCTATGAGCTTCAAGTTCTGGAATTTCTTCCAGAAGTTTATCCTTCAGTCTGGTGGAATTTACACGTGGTAAATCCACACCAAGTTGTGCCAGATGCTGTTGGTATAGGTGGCATATATCTGCCAGGCGAAATGTGACTGGCTCTTCTGAGCATAGGTTGCTTTCAACAATGTATGTCACCAGCTCTGATAAAATTAATGGATAAACATCTGGCTCCAGATCAGTGGCACTTGAGCTTTTCTCAAGGTTTCTCAGGTGGGACCTTTCCCTGTTGTAGAGGGCACTGAGACACACTCTGTGGTACTTTAGCTCCTGTGCAATAGCATCTCCATCACTCAATTTAGCAAGAAGCTTGCCATCGTTAAGTGCCTCTGCACACTCTTGTAGCCTCTTGTTAAGGTTCATGGTCATTACCTGCCTGAGATCAGATGCAGGTGCCACTTTCTCACAAAAAATACAAGTTTGACCATCATAGCTAGTTCGACGTTGCTTTGCATGATTGTCTTCAGACTCACTACTTTGACGATTAGATCTGCGTTTCCTTGCGCGATTCAGCTTGCTGTTGTTAAACAACAACCGGCAGTTGGCATGGTATTTTGCCTGATTTCTTCTCAAAGTGGCATCTATGCCGTCACCTTCATCAAGCCTTGTTGGATCCACGATCAATGGCATTTCCTGGATTTCATGAAACATCGGTATGTTGTTAGCCAGCATGGCATAACCGTCATGTTCAAGGGAATAATGGGTTCTAGGTGATGTTAAATCTTCACCTATTTTGTCTTTCTGGCAAAGACAAAATTTTGACCAGTCAGTTTGTCTAATGGGAAAAATGGATTTTGAATCTGCCATTTTGCTTTCTGATTAAGGCCGAGGGTTTATCCTTTTACCACCTTAACGAAATTACACACACATTACTTTGTGGGATACAACTAGGATCGGGTGACCTACACCTAGCCCGATCATTCATCCAGTGCCATTTAAGTTCCGTGTGATCTGTACACCATCCAGGTAAGTACATGAGCAAGTCATGTATAGCCCCCTTACCCTTGGCTCGGCTCTCCCGCGCTGGCACACCCTGTCAATTCAGGTGCGGCTATCTAACTCTATCTACTAACTACCAACTACTGTCTAGTAGCTAATTGATATGGGGCTGTTAGAAAGCATTTGAGACACTAAATTAAACTACACTACAACTTATAGTATAGTACAGTAAAATAAGCTGACACTGAA
>CM064531.1:11274083-11297390 GCA_032716605.1 Paralithodes platypus
GATCTGTGTGGTGGTCTAGCTGAGTTGATGCCGTCAAAAGCTCTTTGTGTAAGGTCTGTGAGAAGAGTGTTTGTGGAGTGCAGTGGCCTGAAGCCATGTTGTGTTGGAGCTAGGGGTAGGTCGGGTGTAATTAGTTGTAGTACAAGGCATTCCATGACTTTGGAGGGGGTGCAAAGGAGTGTGATGGGGTGGTGCGAGGAGGGTAGCGTGGGGTCTTTGTTGGGTTTGGGGAATGTGATGATGATACCATGCTTCCAGATGTCTGGTATTGTGTTGTGTGAATAACTGTAGTTTGATATGTTAGTGAGTGCTTGTATGCCTTGTGGTCCCAGGTGTCTGAGGTGTATGTTGCTTATGTTGTCTAGGTCACAGGCGGGTGAGTGCTTGAGATGTTGATGATGTGCTTTATCTGGTGATTGGTAAAGGGTGTATAGTCAGGGTCTGTGGGGAATTGTCCCTTACGTCGGATGACATGTCAGTCATCTTTGTGGGGTTGTAGGTGTCTGACATGTGAGAAGTGATTGATGAGTGTTTTGCTTGTTGTTTACATGAAGGAGTAGAGTCTGTTGTTGTGATTGCAGCATGTGATTGTGTTGTGTTGCTGTTGGAAACTGTGATGCTGTTTAGTGTTTTGTAGAGTTTTTTGGGGTTTGTTTTGTGATCAAGTGTTTGTAGGAAGTTATTCCAATTTCGTTTTTGTTGTTCTTGTATTTTGTTGTTAGTCTGGGTGATGAGTGCTTGGATTTGTTGTGTGATGTCTTATGTGTGGGGTGCTGGGGAGTGTTTCAGTATGTCGCGTTGTCTGAGGAGGTTTTGAATTTCTGGTGTGAAGTTGGGGTTGTGTCTTTTTCTGTTGCCTCTTGGAATGTGTTTCTTGTCAGCGTTTTGGATAGTTTTATTGAGTATGTGTACAGCATTGTTGATGTTAGTGATGGGTACGCTGTTTAGAGCTGTGAAGTGTTGTTCTGTCTCATTTGTGAATTCTTCCCAGTTAGCTCTTTTATAATTAGTGTAAGTGTGTTTGTGGCTAGCTGGGGTGAGTCCCTGGTTTTGGTGGTGATACTGATCGGAAGGTGGTCAGAGCCTAAGGTTCTAACCACCCTCCAGGATGTTGTGGGGGCGAGTTCTGGGGAGCAGAAGGTGATGTCTGGAGATTATGGGTTATAGAGGGCTTGGTGGGGAATATGGGTATGTTTGATGGATGTCGTTAAGGATGAAGAGGTTAGCTGTTTGGTGTTGTAGTACCAGCCCTCTGTCTGTGTCGGGGTTGTCGACAAATCAGGCCGTCGTCTTTGCGTTGCAGTCACCACCCAGGATGATGTGTGGCGTGTTTGTGATCTGTTTGTAATTGTGGTCTGTATTCATTTGGTACTGTAGGGGATGTTTGGGGAGGGATGTATGTGTTTGTGATGGTTATGTTGGAGTTGTTGCCAGTGCGTATTTTAATTGATTGTATTTCTGTTGTGTTATCATTTGGGGGGAGGAAGGATTTGGTATGTACACTGGTGACTATGTATGATATTTCTTTGTGTACCAGGGTGATGAGTCCACCGCCGCCGCCGACGGCCCGGTCTTGTCTAATGGTGGTGAAATCATGAAATGTAGGTTTTTTTTCTTGTGCGGAGTTTTGTTTCTTGTTGAGGTTGATGGTTTAGGCTTTAATGAGAGGTTTGAGGTGCTTGAGGAGTAAGGTTTAGGACTAACTTATTTTACTAGTGATCGGGAAGTAAGTTGTTTCTTTTTTATGCTAGTGGGGAGTGTGACAGAAGATGTTTTCGGAAAGAGAGGTTGTGGTAGTATTTCGGAATTGTGGAAGTGGGCGATGAAGAATTAGAGTTGTAAGCGTTTGAACTGGAGGGGATCTGGGTTGGGAGGTGGAAAGAGAGGTATATGGGCGTTGCCTTTTTGGTGGCGGAGAGGTAGGAGGAGAGGTGGAGGATGTGGAGAAACGTCGGTGGTGGGGTTGTTTGAGGGTAGTGGGAATAGGTTGAGGATCGGAGGTTTTTTCGGGTTTATCTATTTTAATTTTTTTACCGTTCGGCAATTGGTGCTAAATGAAGGTTTACGCTGTGTTCGTGGTCGTAGGGTATAGCGGGCAGGAAAGGGTAAGTCGGTTTTGTTTGCAGATGTGTCAGATTTGCTATGAGCTGGGGAGGAGGGTGTGGCACCTGGTGAGAGAAGTAAAGGGTGGGGCGTTCTCGGCGTGTGCTGAAGGAACGATTTATGTTGATGTTGTTTGATTTTGTTGATGGTGGTGTTGGTTGATTGATGGTGGGACTTGAATTGTAGGTGCAGGTATTTGATTCGGATGGGAAGCAGGGGAATTAGGAGAGGGTGAGTTTGTGACTTTCGGTACGTTATCTGGTAAGAGAGGTTCATTTCCCTTGTCGATTGGTTTATAAATTCTGACGAATCGAGTTCGGTAGGTTCTTGTCTCTCCGTGGTAGCTAAAGATTACTTGCTAGGGGGTTGGGAATTGAGATATTGTATATGGACCCACGTATTCGAGGACCTAATTTATTGATAACAGATAGCATGGCTACCATGACCGTGTCGCCTATGGCGAAGGTATTTTTGCTTATCAGTGGTATCATGTTTTAATATCTTGGCAGACTTGAGCGTTATGGAGGGTGTTCTTTAAATGCTAGAGGGGATCGATCGGGAGTTGAGTGGTGGAGGGTTTTGCAAGGTGATGAAAAGGCAAATATAGGGGCGATGCCTGTGACGCCTACCAGCGTTGGCAGAATCGCCTCCCGTTAGCCACTATCGCTCGCCAGGGCAGTGAAATGGGCTACAGTTATCAGAGAATGTTGTTCTCTCTTTCATAGTGTTCGTGCTGTTACAGACAGTCCCGTTGTGGTCTTATTTTCGTCTGTGACAACGGGACGCATTTTATATCATGAGTAGCAATCAACGGTACTAGGTTTATGGTCAGTTTTTGGTGTCGTTGCTCTTGTTCTTAGTGGTAATTATGTGTATCAGTGTGCGGGGAGGGGGAGGGTTACGCTCCTTATTGCCTGCATCACTTCTCTGTTCAAGACCGCACCCACGAATCAAGATAACCGAAGGTCAGCCATCTCAGCTGCCTCCTGAAGAGTTTTCAGGTTTTTCTCTTTAATATTCAACGTCAGATCGCCGCCCATACACTTGAAAAATTGTTCTAGAAGCATCAGCTGTTTCAACTCCACAAACGTCGATGCCTTCTCAGAACGCAGCCAGTTTCTAAATGCATCGGACAGATCCCGGGCATGCTCAAGAAAGGTGCACTCACGACCCTTCGTTACACCCCGGAACTTCAATCTGTACGTCTCTGGTTGTAACTCATATGCCCGCAGGACAGCCTCCTTCAATACCTCATAATCGATGCAAGACTCCAAGGCAACGCATCATATGCCTTGAGTCCTTTGCCAACCAACCTAGAGGAAACAAGGGCTGCCCACTTAACCTCGGGCCATTGGTGCTCCCGGCACTTCTCAAAACGCATAAAAAAATCGGTGACACCCGACTCATCAAATACAGGGACCAACTTGAGCAATTGCGATAAAGACTGATCAAGACCTCGATTCCCAGAACCGAGACGCTGCCCTGTCGACTCCACCATAGACTTCTCAAGATCTCTGTCTGCACAGTATATAGCTTTTCTCTCCTCAGACTCAACCTCTCGCATAGACTTTCTCTCCTCAGCCTGAATCTTCATCTTAGCCATCTCAAGCTGGAAGATCATATCTGGAGTTAAACCTTGAGGAGGAGGAGATGCAACAATTGGAGACTCACCCAAGTGCAAACCACACTGCCAGTGACTATCGGCCTGCGGGAACGTACCCGGCTCCGGAGCCCGAGGGAGCGCCATGGTAGGAGTCGAGTGGAATGGGGGCTGGGCCGAAGGTGCCCCAGCTCCCGCTCCACCCGAAGCCCCATACACCCCCCCGAGCACACAGGCCACCAGGTCACCTCTCGTCATGTTGCTAGTGCCCTCATGACCCATGACCTTGGCCAAACACTGGAGACCATACCGATCAATCCCCGACACCCGATCAACAGTAATAGGCATCTCCAGAACTTCTTTGCATCCTCCTCACTAGTTATAACTCTAATGCCTTCTAACAAACCTGCTGCACCTCAGAGCCTGCTTCCCGTACTGTGTCCTCACTGTACACTGATCCGTCGTCCGAACATATTGTCCCACCAAAAATTCTCAACGTTTATATAAAAAAAAGAGAGTACAGCAGGGTCTCACATAGAACGAGAAATTGGTCGATAAACGAGCCGTTCTATGTGATTTCGTTCTATGTGATCGCGGCATTTTGGTGGCCCAATATCGTCAATGTTCACTGTACGCGTAAATTTCCATCAGGAGCGTACGATCTTTCGTACGTTTTGTACGATATTTCGGCGCACTATATGAAAACTCCTCGGATTTGCCCTACTTTGATGGCGAAATCGTTCTATATGATCACATTCGTTCCTAACGAAAATTATGGAACAATATTTAGGTCGGCGTTCTATAAGCGACTCGTTCTATGCGAACACGTTCTATGCGAGCCCTACTGTATCTAAACTCTTATGTAGCACTATTCACTCCAAAATGTTTGAAGACTCTTAAGTGTTATACTACTTGCCAAAAAAAAAATCCACGTGTCCACTATATTCCTTTAAACAAAAAACAAATGACCACAACACTCCTGCAATATTTCTCTAAGTTCACAAAATCCTAAGCAAGGTCGCCATTTGTTACGACCGGGACTCGTATAAAACAAGGGCTCTTAATCATTGGACTAGAAAGGTACACAGCCACAACGGTAACACTAGATCCAACCCTCGAACTTATAATGCCGGCGCACAAAAACACCTATACCCTCCAGAGTTAAATCTGCGATAACGGGGTATCCTATAACTCGGTATAAATGCACTACTACTACAGGCTGATGATCTCTGATACAGCCTGATCACAACAACATACAATTACGTTAATAAGGTATACAAGGAAAAGATAGAGATCTTAATTAAATCACTGCAATGATTTAATGCAAACAAGAAGAAGGTATAATTAAAGTTACTCTAAACAATAATAAACTGTCACTCCTATATTAAAGATCGTGACTGAAAGTCCTAAAGCATCGAGCAGGAATCTTCTGAAGAAAGTCTGATGCTGCTTAAGATGATCGAATCGGATTTTGAACTGTTATATACAGCAGGAACAAGATATGACCAGTGTAGGGACAGACAGTGTTAACTGACACAGGAATAACGATAAATGCACAATAGTATTATCTCCAACAACAAAAGAAGTACTTCGTCAGGCAACTCAAAAAACCTGCTCGGGTTGTGCAACTCAACAACAACCAAGGCTTACAATCAACGTGAATAAAAATGCTGCATACATAACATAAGAGTTTATAAACTTAATCGGGTGTCTGCTAGGCGAATAAAGTCTAGCTGGGATGTAGTTGGCTAGGAAACAATGGCTGAGCAAGCGGCTCGTAGCCTAGCGAGGTTCTTAAGACTGTACGGCCAAATTACGTTAAATGACGGGGTGCTCTCTTGAGAGATCCAGATCACTAGTATCTGGTTCTCTCCTGGCGACCCTCTCAAAGTCAAAGCAAAACGAGTTAGCACAGTGTTGGGTTGCAGAGGCAAAAGCCCTCACTCGCAACACAGTGCTAAACTCACAAGGTACACAGTCAGAAAGACCACCTAGGCTTCCCACGTCTCCGTTGCGATTGTACAGGTTCAACAAAACCTGGTACACATCGGAAATCACAACACAAGTAGCCTTACCCCAGTCTAGCATTAAATAGCCCAGCAGACAGCCAAGGAATAAGTAGGGAGACACCGTGAGTGTTTTTTTTTTTTTTTTTTTTTTGTAGATGTTTAGGTGACAATCACCACGGTCGATCTGGGGATCCGCCGCTAATGAGCTCGTCCTGGAATCTTTACGACTCTGAATCTTACGATTCTTACAGGACTGAACATGCCATTTTATCGGCAATAGCTCAGAGAAGAGTTGAGAGGGAGAAGGGGTGTTGGAGAGAGAGGAAGGTGTTGGAGTGGCTTTGTTATGTGTGTTTTGTCTGTATACGTCGTCAGGATGTCCCCTGACTGGATACAAGCATGTGAAACATGCTAGGACGTACTACCGCACCCACTAAATGTCCGCCGTGGCAGGGATTCGATCCCGGGTCTTTCAGATTCACACGCGAGCGTGCTCACCACTTGACCACCACGGCCCTTGTGTGTTGAACCTCTACAGACAAAATGGTAACCCCTCCAAAATGCCTAACTAAACATGTAATATCTGAGAGCTTCAGCATATAATACGATGGCCGATATATGAAATCGTGCAGAACCAAAGGGGAGTTATGATATTAAATAGATTAGAAGAATGAGAGGTAAGAAGTTGAGAGAGAAAGTGTTCTATAGGTAGAAGTCGGGGGACAGGTGGCAAGGGAGATGTTAAGGGTATGCTGGTCAGGCAAGCTGTGAACAAGGAAGAAACAGAGGAAGCGGGAGTGCGGGGGGGGGATCTACTTCCTGACGCGGCAGGAGGGTGGTACGGCAGCCAGCCACTCAGAGGGCCCGAGGCATGACGTCACCGAGGCAACGTGTAACCCTACGCGACTACCCTCTGTCTCCTGTACTTACTCACTCACACTCTCTAGCTGTATCATTCAGTCTTATACATAAACTTATAACTGATGATATAAAATATAATGCATTGTCACAGGTGAAAATAAAGACCACTTCTGTACTGCCTGTGACATGACGATTCACAAGAAAGAAAGTACAACATTGTAGATAGACTGTAGCCAAATACATTGCCCTGGCGAGTGTTAGCGAGTGGCCAAGCGAGCGGCTGAGCCCACGTGGCGCTCTGCTAAGCTGCAGGCGTCACATTCGACACAGTAAAGTTGAATCTTACTAAGAAAGAGGAGGGGGGGGGGGGTTTCCGATAAGCCCAAAGACTCCTAAATCCCCTCCGCCGGATATTGTGATAAGAATCATAAGATCACGAGCCGTGATACTTAAGTCGAGCTGGTTCTCCAGCTCAAAACGTTTTTTTACTTTTAATTTTGAAGATATCTATCATAGTTACAACTATATAGTATAAACAAAGTGTACAAACTCATATGAAATGTACGAATAGTTTTAAGGCCAGAATATAATCCAAAGAATTATGGGTCTGTAATCTGTTTGAACGGGAATAAGAATATGTCCCCAAACAACTTTATGACGGATCGCAAAGTGCAGGTCCGGTCAGGTATAAGCAGATCTTCTTCGAAGTAACGCACTGCTTTTCTTTTCTTCTTTACTATTGTATGTAAACAATAAAGACTTAAATTTTTATACGGATTCTTTATCTCTACCTTGGGAGTTTGTTAGTGGTTTTGATATTTATCACGAATGTCCCCCTCCAGTCCTAAGATATCAGGCATATCGTCAATGATGGAGGGGCCACTAATAAATTATAGGTTTGATTCCCGGAGGGAAGAATGAAAACCTAATATTTAGTAGGGGCCCCGTAATCATTGACGATGTAGGGCCCTCCCGTCCATCCCCTTCCCATTCGCTTGATGTCTTGAGGTTAATCTTAATATGTCAATGTGTGACGCATGTCCAGTGTGAGCATGCTGTACAGAACGCCTAGTCATGCCCCACTCTCGCTAGGATCGTCAGGGCAGGAACTTTGGCTGTAGTCTATGTAGAGTTTCCTAACTTAGTTCATGTGAGCCGTTGTACTATAAGTAATATGAATATGTATTTTGTTTTCATCTGAGTCAACTGACTCTATTTTATACCATTAGTTATAAGTATTGTGTGTAAAACTTATTTGTAATGATGGGAGAAGCAGCAGCCACAGTTGGGGGTCAGTGGGTGCGCCATGCGGGAGGTGGGCCTAATTCACTAGCACTCCCCCCTCCCCCCTCCCCTCAGTGCTAGGGGAGCTTTTGTCTATCCCAGAGGAGAGAGAGAAATTACGTAATGGTTGTCAGTGGGCGGTCCTTAGTAGTTCACGTTGGGCTCACTAGAGGGCCGGGTATAAAGGGAAGTCTAGCCATTTTTTCATCAGAACTCATTAGGCAGAGCGACTTCTCATTTCCCTTGCTAACTATATATATTCTTCTGACTGATGTGAACTTTCTCTACTACCTTACATTCTTATCTCCTCTTTTCCCTGCCCGTTTAACTTCCATGGTCCCGTTGGTGCAGAGCTAGTCAGCCAACGTATTATCGCTTGAGTTCTCACTAGATACTTGCCTATTAGATAGCCTATTTTGGAAGGGTTAACTAGGATAATAGGATTGACTTATGTTTGTTGCACTTGTATATGCATTTCCCTGTGTGTTATTATTATTATTCCTGTTTTCTGCTAGTCTAGGTAATGCTAGACTGGGGTAAGGCTTTTCTGTGTTACGAGTTGTTGTTTGATGCAGTGGTTAAGCGATAAACCTGCATACTCGTTTAGGTTCAGTGAAGCCTAGGTTGTCTTCGCGGCTGACTGTGTTGAGTTAATAATTTACAGTGCGTGAGGGCAAGAGCCTAACCACCCTGTATTTTATTAACAGTTTGTTTTTACTTTGTCAAGGAGCCGAGAGAAAACCAGATACAAGGGATCTGGATTTCTCAAAGTGCACTTGTTAGTTTTAACGTATCACTTTAAACAGTTGTGAGGACTTCGCTAGGCTACGAGCCGTTTTTGCTCAGTCACTGCTACCTTTTGCCCACAGTACCCCAGCTAGACTTTACTCGATTAGTAGATACAGAATAGTATTGAAGCTTTCCTTATGTATGATATTGTTTATGCACTATTGATTTCATGTGTTGCACGCTTGGCTACTTTAGTGATTAGTGGCCCACGAGCACAATCCGAGTAGGCTATTGCCGTTGCATTTGCGGAGTACTTCTTTTTAATGTTTGCCATTTACTATTGCATATTCTTTTAATTATTCTTATGCCAATTTAAACCTTTAATAGTATTTAATTGCCAGTGTTTTTGCTTCTTGAATTACTGTTCAAAATCCGATACGTACTTGTTACGAGCATCCGAGAAGCATCTAACTTTTTTCAGAAGATTCCTTGCTCGATGCTTAACCTGTTAAGCGCTAAATAGCCCTAGGAGCTAGGGTAGTTATTTGTGCATTTTCTGCCAAAAAATTCGATCTCACAGAATTAAAAAAAAAGTACATCAATGTCTTGGAAATAAGCAGCCACATCTGCCAATATATATATATCCACCCTAAAAAAATGTGGGTGTGGAGTTACAGTGGCTGCAAGTTGAAAAAAATGGGCTGATAGGCACGACATCCCAGAGCGAGCGAATGTGTGTGAGTGAGTCAGGCGGGAGGAGAGAGAGAGAGGGTGGAGGCAAGAACGTGCGATTGATGAGAAGCAACGCTCTATATCTCGCCTAAAAAGCACCTTTATGGTTTCACCTGTTCATATTCATGAGTAAGGCAGCCCATGTGAATAATATACACTGATAAATGAAGCGCAGAGAGGCATACGGACGAATAATAGGCGAAATAAGAGTGGTGGATTAAGAAAGGTGGGTGGCGCGGGAGAGAAAAAGGGTCAGATTACAGTAGGTAGGTGAGATTAGCGTGGGTATATGCACAAATTTAGACCTTATAGACGCTTTGTGTTGTCGTTGCTATAATGTAAACAACGATAAGGCTTCTTGGATGGCGCAGTATGTTAGAGTAACCCGATATATCATTACACCATTTTTACGCACTATTTGCTTGCAACTCATGGATGAAAGGTTATTTATTTACTTGTAAATTTCTTTACTGTTTGTTCGTATTGATAGAATATGTTAGGTTATATAAAAGTATTATACATACAAAATACTTCGATATACACAAGTGTATCGAGGGTATATATATAGTTTTTGTCATCGCATTCGTCTGCCCGAAAATACGTACGCACTAATCGCTGTCAGTATAGTGTGAGCTGTCATGGTCTAGTGGTTAGAGTGATGGACTGAGTGAGATGTAGGCCTAGAGACGTAGGCCTAGAGACGTGGGTTCGAAACCAGAGAGGTTATGGGGATATTTTTGGAGTGTTTATATCACTTGAATTTTTTTTTTGTTTACATACTTACGCCCTGCTATTCATAAAGTCGAAAACTTTGATGAATAGCAGAGCGTAAGTATGTTTTTTTGTGTGTTTTTTTTTTTTTTTTTTTTTTTTTATTATTACAAAAGGTTGTTACAAAAGGTTAGTACATAAGTATAATATTACATAGGTATATATATAAATAAAACAAAATATTGCTTATATATACAGTATATTGTATACAATAATATACTGTATATATATATATATATATATATATATATATATATATATATATATATATATATATATATATATATACAGTATATACCAAAACATATGAACGTATCCTACAACTATAATTTGTACATGTTATGATAATATTATCACGTTGGTCAGGTACGGGCAAGTAGGTAGGCAGGCAGGTGTTTTGAGATCACGTTGGTCAGGTACGGGCAGGTAGGTAGTGAGGTAGGTAGTGAGGTAGGTGGGCGGGGCAGGAATTTGGCTGAGGCCGGGCGACACAGGTACCACTCCTAGTAGTACTTGAGTGAGTGGTAGTCCCTGAAGCACTCGCCCAAACACAACCCAACGTTGCATTCCTTGCACATTGATGTGACTCTGCTTCTTTTTTGTGGCTTTCTGGTGGAGTGGGCACAGACCTGGCACTGTACTTAATGCAGCCTCCGGGTGCCAGATAGCTCGGTGTGGATAGGGTAGTGTTTGTCATACCCATCAATGACTCTGTCTGGGAGGTTGACTGCACGGCGACCCCTGTGACCGGAGACTGGTTGGTGTTTTTGTAAGAGTTGGTAGGCGACGTTGTAAATGAACTCCCTGAACTTGAGTTTTTTGTTCCGGGCCATGTCTTTTTTGACCAGCCACATGTTGTAAGCGTTGAGCATCGTGATGTCAACAAAGTGAAGGAAAAACTTGTGATACCACTTCACTGTTTTTCGTAGACACTCAACGCCTGCAAGCTGGCAATCAGACTTGTCCACAAGGCGCATGTACTTGGTATAATCCACCACCATATCAGGTTTCTGGATAGACTTCTTGGTACGGTAGTGGAATTTACCAGAGTCCACTTGGGCACCTGTATGGACAGTCGAAAGCAGGTGGACTGGTCGCTTATCGAGCCACTTTACCGCCAGAACTTTCCCCGACTTCTCCAGCTGCTTGTAGTGCTCTTTCTTCTTTCTTCTTGGTCTTTCCTGTCTGCGGCGCCTTTGTTCCTCTGCCAAGTCGTCATCAGAAGCGGTGTCACTGTGGGAGGGGTTGTCCAGTTCTATGCGATTGCCTTGGAACTTAGGCATGAACTTCCTGTTAGTTCTGACAGTCCCACATGCTCCCGTTTTGTGGTCATGGAGGAACTGGCAGAGTGCAGGACTTGTATACCAATTGTCGGTGTACAACGTGTGCCCCTTGTTCAGGTAGGGCTCCAGCATCTTTTTCACAATGTGCCCTGACATGCCCAATGGGTCGTTGCCACCGACTTTTGGAATGTCTACATCAGTGCCGGTGTATACGATCATGTCGAGCACTATTCCACTTTCACAATCGCACAACACACAAATCTTGATCGCGAACCTGTGTCTCTTCAAGGGGATGTACTGCTTGAACACCTTGCGTCCTTTGAAAAGCACGAGCGACTCATCAATCACCAGGTTGGCAAAGGGGTAGAAGAATTTCCTGTACCTTTGCAACAACATGGTCAACACATCCCGAACTTTCCATATTCTATCAGCTCTGTTTGGATTATTATTGTCTGCGAAGTGCAAAAATCGCAGAAGCAAGAAAAATCTATCACGAGCCATATACTTCCGGAAAATTTGGGGTGTTGATGATTGGGTCGTGCTTCCAATAATGCTCCATTACATGCTTCCTGCAGAGAGGCATGATTAGCAACAACGCAAAGAACACAAGGAGCTCAGGGACAGTCGTATCAACCCATGCACGAATTCTTGCTCTAGGAGATATCATATCAATTCTTTCCCTCACCCAGGTAAAATAGCCATTGGTTTGGGAAACGAGATGAGATAATACCTCCTGGTCAAAAAATGCACAGAAGAAATCAGATTCCGTGGACTGGTCATTGCAGGGCCAGTCTGCTGTTGAACCAGCCAGATTGTCATTGAACTGGTGCAAATCTGGTTGGAAATGGGACCCTTCAGACCAGGCAAAATTATAACGCCCGTGGGGGATCAGGATCAGCCCCTCCGTCAGCCACGTCGTCTGCGCCTTCGTCGTCAGACAGGTCTTGCTCATGGTTACGGTGCAGAAGTACATCGTCGTCTTCCGAATCCTCTGCACCTCCCTCATATTGGTCTTGATCCTCCTCAGACTCGCTCCCACTATCACCACCCCAGCCATAGTTCCTGGGATCGAAGGCTTCCCCTTCTGCAGCGTCGTCGTCAGAGGAGTCAGGAGGGAAGAGGAGGGCGTCAAACTTTGATGGCGTTAGACCGGCTGCCAAAACTCTACGAGGCCCTCCAACAGCAGCAGGGGCATGGGTGGGCGTGGGTGGTGGAGAAGGGGCGTGGGCGTGCGTGGGCTTGGGCAGTGGTGCAGGGGCGGCCGTGGTGGGCAGTGGTGCAGGGGTGGCCGTGGTGGGTGGTGGTGGTGGTGGCAACGCGGGGGTGGTAGAGGCGGGAGGTGTCACCTTACTCCTCTTGAACTGATAAGGGTGACCTTTTCCCTTACCCTTCTTTCCAACTACCCCCGATGCTCCTGCATCCCCAGGACGGCCACTTGTACTTCCTGTGGTGGTGGTGGGCGCCGTGGGCGTCGTTGCCACAACAGTAGAGGCAGTAGTTGTTGTGGTAGCAGTTGTCAGAGCAAATGCTGAGGACAATGACCTCTTCGCACTCGTCGTGCTTGTTGCACATGTCGTGCCTCTCCCAGCACGTGTCGTGCCCTCTCCCAGCACGTGTAGGTCTTCTTGGCTGCACTGGCTCATCCTCCTCAGAAGTATATACGTAGGAGGGGTCCCTGGCACGTGTTCGTGTCCTGCCACGAGCACTAACACCGCCAGCAACAGGGTTGGGCGAGTCAACAGGGAGCGAGTCAGGGGAGCGTGTAGGCTCCATAGTGACTGAGAGCGTACTGCGTGTGTAGACAGTGTGGGGTGCGTGCGGCGGGTGGTTGTGGGTGACATCGAGAGGTACCATGTCGCACTAAACGTGGCGCAATTTGTGACTCCCTAGACAGCTTGGCGCCGTTTTGGTACGCCTTTAAAAATCCTGCTTCCGTGAGGCCTATCGCGTTCCCTATAGGAAGCCTTCCGTGAGGCCTATCGCGCTTGCCGGGTTAAGGACTATTAATTAACGTAATGTAATAGTGCCGATCTGAAGTAGAGGGTGGAGGACTTCTTAAGTTCTTAGTCAAGGGTGGCTTACTTCGGCTTCGGCCAACACTATTCTTTGGTGTTGTTGTTTCTTACTTCTTTGTTTGATTGTTGACCAGACTAGAGAATTCCTGTCTCTTTATTAGTCTCTTGTTGAACACTAGTACCGAGTTCTTGTATACCCCGTTATAGCAGATTGAACTCTGGAGGGTATTGGTGTTTTTTGTTCGGCTGGCAGTACTCAGGGGTTGGGATCGTGTGTTTCCGTTGTGGCAGCGAGCCGTATTTGAGTCCTGATTGAGAGCCCTTGTGTACCCGAGTGCCAGGTCGTAACAAATGAAGGAAGTATGGCGGCTCAGGGAGCAGCGTAAAGGAAATCCTCACAAGAAATCCACGAGATGGAAAGCTGTAGTATAACAATTATTAAGTAAATTTTTTCCTTTTTATTTTTTACGAAGGTTTTTTTTCGTAGTGAGTACCCGATCACAAGACGATTCCATAAGAGAATAGGCGTTACACTTATGACGATACTCCGTTCTTTCCCGCGGCAGTAGATTTCAAACTGGCTACCGCGGTCGCTTGAATGGAGGCTATTATACTAATAGGCATATCGTCAATGATTACGGGGCCCCTACTACATATTAGGTTTTCATTCTTCCCTCCGGGAATCAAACCTATAGTACTGTACCATTATATATGAATATTGGTAGTAACAAACTGTCTAACGTAAGGATATAAAGGTAATCATTATCAATATACCCTATTGTTAAAATATATTTGTCAATTAACCCTTTTAGAATACGATGACGTGTTTCTTTCCTTTACTTTGGCTATTATTACACAATTAAATTCAGTTTAGGAAGGAATTTTGGAAGTCAGAAGATTAATTGAGATAGTGTACTGTAATCCCATTTGATTCCTAGAGATCCTTCGTAACTGCATAAAATCTTCAATAATATCATGAAAGGATTAATACCATAGTCTCTTCACTATTATTAGCAGAAATCATGAAATCTATAACTCAAAAAGGGCTGGAGTAAGTGGGCTGTAAATGTTCACAAGTATTTCCTGGCTGACTCTTCCCAAGTGGTAGAAGTATTAGCTCGATTCTGAAGTTTTTATTTATTTTTATTTATTTATTTTTTTTTTAAAGTTATACTGTAAATGTTAGTGGTCAAACTTTTTTACCTAATTAAATCATTAATAGACTATAGGTCATCCGACGTCTAGGAGGGGTTACTGTGGTTATTTGCTTTCATTAGACGTGTTGGTTTTGATTAATTTGTATTAATGTCAAGCAATGTAATATAAGTTTGACCTCAAGATTGAAAAAAATATATATATAAATACAGTGTATATGTACAGTATATATATATATATATATATATATACATATGGGTTCAAGGAATGTGTGGGTGAGAATGAAAGTAGGAATACAAACGTGGGTGATTGTGTGTGTGTATGCTCTGACAGAAGATAAACTTGTAAGAGAGAAAGAGGAGTTCTGGGTGAATGTGGAGGCGTGCCTGGATAAGTTTGACAAGAACGAAAGAATATTTCTGATTGGGGATATGAATGGTAAGGTGGGTGATAGGAAAGTTGATGGAGTGGTGGGAGGGTGGGGGGTACCGTCAGAGGTGAATGGGAATGGTAGTGCACTTGTGGACGTATGTGTGGGAGGAGGTTGTGGATAGCCAACACCTTCTTCCGACACAGAATGATACACAGGTACACATGGAAAGTGGTGTGGACGATGAAGGATAAGACAGTGGTGGAACGAAAGTCACTGATTGATTATATATGTGTGGATGAAAGAATGAAGGAATCTGTGATGGATGCTAGGGTGTATAAGGGTATTGGAGGGGGTCTGTCTGATCATTATGCAGTAGTAGCTAAGGTTAGGATACAAAAGAAGTGGGTGAGGAGAGCTGGAGGGAGGCGAGAGGAAGTTGGAATGGTGAGGAGGGTGGAGAGGCTACAGGAGGAGGAAATCAGGGAAGAGTACAGGAGAGCAGTAGAAAGACGACTAGGTGGGTTCGACCTGGAAGATATGGAGGAAGTGGAGTGGAGGAGATAAGCACGGTGTTTAAGGAAGAGGTCTGTGCAGCATGTGAGGAGGTGTGTGGAGTGAGGAGAAGAGGGAGGGGAGTGAAAGGTACAGCATGGTGGACAGAAGAGGTAAAAATAACTGTGGAAGATAAGAAAAAAGTGTATAGAGAGTGGTTGGGTAGTAGAGGGAATGAAGATTTGGAGAGGCAGAAACGAGCTAAGTACGTGGAGAGAAAGAGAGTGGTGAAGAGAGTAGTGAAGGAAAGTAAGAGAAGAGTAGATGAGGAATTTGGAAGGAATCTGAGTGTAAAATGGAGGGAGTGTAAGAAACTGTTCTGGAAAGAAGTCAAGAAAGTTAGGGAAGGTAGCAAGGGAAACAGTAAGAGTGTGAAAGATAAGAATGGGAGAATGCTAGCCGAGAAGCAAGAGAGTCGAAAGATGGAGGGAGTACTTCAACGAGTTGCTAAATGTAAGGAATGAAGAGCCAGCAAACATAGTTGGATGGGGTATGGGAGGGAGAAGAGGAGAAGTATTGGAGGAGGAGGTTGGGATCAGGAGGTCAGAAGTGTGGGAAGCCATGCAAAGAGTGAAGTTGGGGAAAGCACCAGGAACAGATGGAGTGTGTGGGGAAATGTTGAGGTATGGTGGTGAGATAGTGATCGAATGGGTATGGAAATAGTGCAAACTAGCATTGGAGAAGGGGAATGCACCCGATGACTGGAAGACTGGCATAATAGTCCCCCTATATAAGGGCAAAGGGGAAAGAGGAGTGTGGTAACCACCGAGGAATATGTCTTTTAAGCGTAGTAGGGAAGGTGTACAGAAGGGTAGTGATTGACAGAATGAGAGAGAGAACGGAGAAATGGATATGCGACGAGCAGGGAGGTTTTAGGAAGGGAAGAGGATGTGTAGATCAGATTTTTACCCTGAATTGTGTTGTGGAGAAATATCTGGAGAAAAAACAAAAGGTGTATGTTGCCTTTATGGACTTGGAGAAGGCCTATGACAGAGTGGCTAGAGAAGGTATGTGGAAAGTACTGAGAATATAATTATGGAGTAGATGGCAAGTTGCTGAAAGCAGTGAAGAGCATGTATGAGGGTGCAAAGGCGGCAGTACGTGTGGAGAATGATCAGAGCGAGTTCTTTGACCGGAGTGTTGGGTTGAAACAGGGGTGTGTGATGTCCCCGTGGTTGTTTACTGTATATATGGATGGAGTCATGAAAGAAATACTAGGAAGAGCAGTGGATACGTGTACCAGATAATCCTAATCATAATTCCCACCTACTGGACTTATTTTTAACAACCAATTCAGAAAATTATGATGTTACAGTGAGGTCCCCGCTTGGATCTTCTGATCACTATCTGATACAGGCCACCTGTCTATCACCTACCACACCTTCCCACTCTGAACCTGTTTTGGTGACTAAATGGCATTACGATAGGGCAGACTGGGAGGGTCTTCAAGGTTTCTTTATTGATATTCCCTGGACCTCTTCTTTTCTAATGATGCACACTCCACCTTGAGCCACATACAAGATTTTGTAAAAATTGGAATGGAAACTTTTATTCCTCATCAAAAGTACAGTAAAAGATCTAATTCACCTAAATGGTTTGACCATAATTGTGCTAGAGTAACTGAACAAAAAGCAATAGCCTACAATGCATACACAAGATCAAAAACACATGAAGCCTTTAATTACTTTAGAAACATCAGAAATCATGCCAAAACTGTATTAAACCTAACTAAATCAAACTTTCTCCACAAGCAGGCAAATAAACTTCTAAATAATCCAAATGATAACAAAATATTTTGGTCTACTCTTAACTCATTTAAATCCAACTTCACTACTGCTTCATCCATTCCACCATTAAAATCTCCGACTGGCAATCTTGTAAGTGACCCACGAGGTAAAGCTAACCTTCTTGCGGATATTTTCTCCACCAACTCAACCTTAGATGAAATAATCAAGATGTCCCTGTACTTAATTTTAATTCGCCTGAAATTCCCTCACTTAAGATCCACACCAGACATGTCAAAACTATTTTGCAGAATCTCTCGGTAGATAAGGCTCCTGGTCCAGATGAAATTCCTCCAATAGTACTTAAGAATTGCTCCTTGGTGCTCGCTCCTGTATTGGCAAAAAATTTCCGTCTGTGTACTCATACCTCATGCTTCCCAGTACCCTGGAAAGAAGCAAACATCCATCCAGTTCCTAAAAAAGGTGCCTCTTCAGATCCATCAACTACAGACCAATAGCTATAACTTCCACTCTTGGTAAAGTCTTTGAAATTATATTAAATAATCACATAATTAAGCATCTTGAGAATAATAAATTAATCAGTGATAGGCAATATGGTTTTAGACGATGTCGATCAACTGCAGACATGCTTTGCCTTCTTACGCATCAAATCAACCAAGCTACAGACCAACATGGTGAAACACATACAATAGCACTGGATATATCAAAGGCATTTGATAGAGTCTGGCATCAATCCTTATTGTCGAAGATGTCACACTACGGCCTTGCATCATTAGTTCCACTAATTTCTTCTTATCTTCATAACAGAAAAATATGTGTAATGGTAGATGGCCTTTATTCTCAATTTCACTCAATAAATGCTGGTGTTCCCCAGGGATCAGTTTTGGCCCCAATTCTGTTCCTCATTCATATCAATGATCTCATATCTACCACTCATAATCCAATACATTCCTACACAGATGACTCAACACTCCACAGTTCCTTCACATTTACCAATTCTGTCACCCAACCCGATCTTATAAATTTCAAAAATAAACACTGCAATTTCTCTGAACCAGGACCTTTCTAGAATTAATGGATGGGGACAAAAGAATCTAGTTTCCTTTAATGCACAGAAAACCAAGTACATTCAATTTTCTAACCGACAGAATCTCACTGACTCCCATATATTTTTTAATGATGTAAATATTCCCACTTCCCCTAGTATTGACATTCTCGGTGTAACATTAACTACTAACTTGAGCTGGACACATTATGTTGGAAGCATTGCTAAGAATGCCTCTAAAAAACTGGGACTCCTGTACAGAGTTCGAGAATTCTTCACTGACGAGCAGTTGGCCGTGATATATAAAAGTCATGTGCGTTCTCAGATGGATTACTGTTCACCTCTGTGGGGTGGAAGTGGAGTGGTTTGCATTGAGGCAGTTGGACAAAATTCAAAATAAAGCTATTAGATTAATCAATAACCCTGCAATCACACAGGACCTTCCTACATTATCCATACGAAGAAACGTTGCATCCCTTGCATTATTCTACAGATATTTTCACAGCAATTGTTCCGAGGAACTTGCTTCAATTGTGCCGCCTCTCCACATCTTTCCTCGTAGAACTAGGGCAGCTGAGAGCGCCCATGAATTTACACTTTTCCTCCACAATGCAGAACTTCTGCTTATCAGAATTCATTTATCCCCAGAGCTACTACTCTTTGGAATTCACTTCCCTCGAATTGCTTTCCACAAACTTACAATCTACAAATGTTTAAATCCAGTTGTTACAAACATTTTATGAATGGAGGATGCCTTTAGGCACATGGACCTTTTTGTTTTATCTGTGTTTTTCCTTCCTCCGTTCATTGTCTCAAAAAAAAAAAAAAAAAAAAAAAAAAAAAGGATGTTGGTGTATTGCTGACAAGGGAGGGAAATGAGTGGAAGCTGCCTATACTGCTGTTTGCAGATGATACAGTTCTGATGAGCGATAATGAATGAGAGTTGCAGGGTCTGGTAAATGAGTTTGGAACAGTGTGCGAAAAACGGAATTTGAAGGTAAATGTGGGGAAGAGCAAGGTTATGGTCTTCGAAAGGGGTGAAGTCACAGAGTGTGAGGTGAAGTTGAATGGCCAGGCTATGGAGATTGTCAGCTCTTTTAACCCTTCCTACCCAGTCTGCCTTAGGTAAGGACAGCACAAAAGAAGGGCCGCTACCCGGTATGCCTTATCTAAGGCATGAGCTTAATAGCCTAATTAAGCTTGGTCTGAACGCTGTGCGTACGACGTATGTCAACAAACCCAAGCGTTCGTCACCGCACCTCCGAAAACAAGAAGGAGAAGACTCCTCAATGTTATTGTTATGACGTCATGACGAAATTAGTGTCTGAAAAGCCCCCATATTGGCAAAATCTCTGCAATATTGGCTCCACTGAAATCGTCATCACAACTGAACCAGTTGACTTACAGAGCTCTACTCAATGCCAAAATACAGATTGAAAACCGCACTACGATTATAGATGAGTGGGAAAGTTCTAGCAGTGAAAATAAACATAAATACGGTAGCCTAGGCCTAGACGTTTTTCAGCCATTTCGCCCGGGTAGGGGCGACCGTCATTGGGTAAGACAGCCCGGGTAGGAAGGGTTAAGTATCTGGGCAGTGTGTTGAGTAAAGATGGGACTATGGATGAAGAAGTGTGGGAGAGGGTGCAACAGAAGAAGAGGGTTGTAGGAATGTTGAAAGCAGTAACAAGAAATAGAGTGGTCAGTATGGAAGTGAAGAAGTCCTTGCATGACAGTGTGGTAATCCCGACACTAACTTACGGAAGCGAAGCATGGACGTACGGGAAGAGACTCAGACCAAGAGTGAGAGCGGTGGAAATGAGTTACTTGAGAAGTGCGTGCGGAGTTACATGGAGGGATAGACAGACGAATGAGGAAGTAAGGAGGAGGTGTGGTGTGAAGGTAGATGTGCTGGAAAGTGTGAAAAGGAACAACTTGAGATAGTTCGGCCATATGGAACGTATGGAAAGCGAGAGATTGACTAAGAGGGTGTATGAGAGCGAGGTGGAAGGATGGAGTGAGGAAGTATATGAATGAAGGCGGTGCTGGTTGGGAGGAGGGGCGTCGACTGACTGGGGACAGAGGTGCATGGGGGCGGTTCGTTCGTGGCCACCCTTTCGGGGATCACGGCGTCAGGCAATAGATAGATATATATATATATATATCCTATCAACTCCGGTGTTCCTCAGGGTTCTGTCCTATTCTCTTTCTAATTTTCATAAATGATCTTCTCAACTGTACATCCAGTCCTATCCATTCACATGCAGATGACTCTATTTTACACCACTCAATTAGTTTTCCAGAACGCCCCAGCCAGCAGTCCCTCAAAAGTAAACGTAATGAAGCCATAAAATGCTTATCTTCTGATCTAGCTACTATTTCCAATTGGGGTAGAGAAAACCTTGTTGCATTTAATGCTTCCAAAACTCAATTTATCCATCTTACTACCCGTCAGGAACCTCCAGAGGACTACTCCTTATTCTTCAACAATACAAAAACCAACCCTTCATCTTCCCTCAATGTTCTCGGTGTCTCATTTTCTTCTGCTCTCACTTGGAAAGACCATATTACCAGTCTCGCTAAGGCAGCCTCCCAGAAGCTGGGTGTGCTCAACCGCCTCAAGGGGTTCTTTACCCCTGCACAGCTTCTTGCTCTGTACAGGGGCACAGTACGTCCTTGTATTGAGTATTGTTCACATGTGTGGGGAGGATCCTCTCACACCTCACTCCTAGATAAAGCAGAAAGGAAAGCCATTTGTATCATTAACTCCCGTCCACTCACCAACTCTCCAATCTCTCTCTCTTCGCCGCATTGTTGCATCTCTCTCTCTATTCTATCGCTACTACAATAATCAGTGTTCCGCGGAGCTTTCCCAGTGTATACCACTTCCTCTACGTAGGGTTCGTAATACACGCCTTGCAACACAATCCCACCCCTACTCTATGCAACTCTCCATCCCAAGAGAGAAACACTATTCTCAGACTTTCTTCTATTCAACTGCTGAGCTCTGGAACTCTCTCCCAGAATCAGTCTTTCCCTCTTCCTATGACTTAAATTGCTTCAAACTCTGTGTCCAGGCATTTTAGCTCGAGCGTCCCTTGATTTCGGCCCTGTCACTCTTATTTTTTTTTTATTTTTTTTTTTATTTTTTTTTTAATATTAGTTTAACCAGACCACTGAGCTCTACAAAGAACTCTCATAGGGCTGGCCCGAAGGATTCGATCAAGATATATAACTAAACGAGTCAAGATAGATAGGGAAGGGCAGTAGGGGAACAAATCGAGGAAGGTGAAGACACGCAGACATTTCTCGCCATTTCATCAGTTCAGCCGAACCACATGAGCTCCACATCAGAGCTCTTATAGGGCAGGGCCGAAGGATGAGGCAAGAACTGCTACACCGCAACACCAACCAAGAAGTGATCAGGGCGAAGAATGAAACTGTTATGCCCTGTTTTTCTACAGGTTTAACTTGGGTAATGTGAGTTCTAAATTGACTGGGTATATAAGGCTGCATGCACAATACAAGATATGAGGAATAGAGAACACAAAGAAACACATGGTAGCAAGTTACATGATCACGTTTATTGATATACCACTGCAGAATACTTGTGTAAGACAATATAATAGAATTGAACAACACTAGCATAAGTGGATCTGGATGGAGCCTAGTCTCCCACTTCCAACGTTCAGGTATTAATCTTCTGATCACTGGCTTTGATTTCACAGGCTTATATACCGAAGACCATCAATGTTACTTATAGATTCATATTCACTGTTAGATTTATTACTGGTAGCTCTGGTGCACAAGTAGTAGTTCACAGACTAGATTAGACACGCGTATTTTAGAGCACGGGAATTCTAGTAACCTCAGGGGGTACTGATCTAAGTTTTATATCCTTGTCTCAGAAATACATAGAACGCAAATCAGTGGGCGAACGTTAGATATCACTAGAGTTTTAATATCTGAATAAGGTAATTACGAGAGTCAAGGTCGCCTGTTAATTAAAGAGCACTGATCGCTTAGTACGTCCCAAATGGAATGGTTAAGTATGAGTTACACTGGGCAAGGTCTTAGCCACTTCGTAGAAATATTAATTAGTGAATCTCTAAACAGCACAGTAATATGTAGTACTGTACTGCTAAAGGGAATCTTGGGTAGTATCTGATGGGTCTGGTCCTGGTTATCTTGCGTCCATGATGTTGGGGGCTAACGACTGGTTCCGCGGCCGTCCAGGGGGGCCATATGTGTGAAGTTCTTCAATACGTGGGCAGGTCCTTCTATCCAAATCTGCCACGGAGTCTGCCGGTTCTGGGATCTCACTCCGGAACAACACAAGGGCAGAGCTAGAAATTAACTGCAGGGTAGTGACCCCTGGTTGGTGTCTAGCTTTCAACTGATTTGACTGGGGGCGGGAGTTAGATTTATAGGCTCGGTTCTGGACCCTGTAGACAGTAGGGATCTCGAGTCTTATGGACTTAATTGAGCTCTCAATAGATATGGGGACTAGGTAAGATGGTAGTTACTGTTGTGGTCACAGGGCGATAGGAAGCCTTTATATTTTCATATAACTGAGCCTTAGTAAGATGTACTATTTTGGCTATACTGGACGTATTTAGGGGAGAGAGGACTGGATCTACTTTGCGAGGAGGATGGGGACAGCTGTGATAGGAGCGTCTCTCTAGATTGTTTCAATCTTTCATTCTATGGTAATAAGCTGAAGGTGCTAATTTAGTTGATCAGAGCATGCAAGAAAGGTACATGGTTTATTGTGAGGTTAATAGAGGTTAGTAAAGAGGTGTTAGTCATTCATGGTTAGTTCATTGTATAGGAAGAAATTCCTGTGCTACCTGGCAATGACTCGAAAGTCAAAACAGGGGGCCAGGTATACCTCCCGGGGGCGGGGTGTGGGGGTCCTCCCTCCTTCGGGTGGGCAAAAAGGGGGAGCTGGGTGCGCCCTCTCCCTCTGATATAGTCGTCCGGGCGGCTGTTGGCTACGGGCTTGCCATATCACCAGTGTTTTGTAACTAACCCTCTGTGTATGAGACAG
>CM064531.1:11297490-11377786 GCA_032716605.1 Paralithodes platypus
TCAGACAGCCATAATTATATCTATGTATGTTCTTGCATCCGAGAAGTAGATGTTATATATCTTAGAAGTTAAAACACCCACGCTGTCCCTAGACCTCGTATATCATTTTCCATGACGAGTATAGATATGTGTAACCCGTGCTCAGTTGCCCCTTGCATTGTTCCTCTAGTAACTAAGTCTATAATATTAACTGCCACCAGCATTGATACGACATAGCGGCACTGTCCTTGCTACAAAGATGATGAACATAATATACATTCATATTAAAAACACCCATGCCTGTCCCGACGTTGAGCCAATGCCAACACATCAGACAGCCATAATTATATCTATGTATGTTCTTGCCTCCGAGAAGTAGATGTTATATATCTTAGAAGTTCAAACACCCACGCTTGTCCCTAGACCTCTTATATCATTTTTCCATGACGAGTATAGATATGTGTAACCCGTGCTCAGTCACCCCTTGCATTGTTCCTCTAGTAACTAAGTCTATAATATTAACTGCCACCAGCATTGATGCGACATAGCGGCAGTGTCCTTGTGTCGTATTGTGCCAAGTACAGATCAACCAGGTTTCATCACCTTATTAGGACGACGACTATAATGTCATCGTTCATCGATGTATGCAATCCTTAGGTTAAGTATTTTATCCGCCATTGTGTTCACCTTTTTCCATTTACTATCCACAATTGTCATACGTCTTCCCCTTGCCTCCTTCGTATCCACAGTCCACACTACGCCAATTTACTTCGTGTCTTACACCTCTTACCCCAACCAGAGATTATATAAGATAACCTGATTATCAGTATCTGTCATAAGTACCCCGAAACAATAACTAAGTACCCCTACGAACTGCCGCTGTTGTTGATATTTATTTAATAGAAAACGCAGTTCCCAGGGCCAACTAATAGTATCCATAACCCTCGGACTGATCACATAACTCTATCTTTTCCAGACTCCTATACCACCCCATAGTTGCATTCCCCGGTAGCATTTGGCTAACGTATTCTACTGCCTTTTCAAACTTCCATATCAATTGTAGCCTAATGCCACCCCCACGCCCAGGGACCTTAGGGGCAAAATTTCCCTGTAGCCCTTGAACTCTGCCCCCCCTCTCATTAAACAACCCGCGCTTCTCGACTCTTGTCCGACCTAGCCTCTCTCTCATACCTCTTGAAGATCCTTGAATTGTCCGTTACTAACGCTCTCCAACCTTTTATATATACTCCTATCCAGCCTACCTTCACTTAGTAGGCCAGAAGAACATTAGAACTTTACTAGCCCCTTGCATGCCATCTATTTTCTTACAACACATTCACAACCCTGCACCCAATGGTCGTCGGTGCAAGGCTAGCCGCCCCGCCAGTAACTAACTTCTATTGCCATACTTCCAGATAATTGTGGCAGAGTTAGCAACCCAGTCTCCACCATATCCAGCAAACCCTACAATTAACAACCAGCCGAGTAAAACCAGCTAGCTAAGGCACCTTCGGTTTTGGTATTAAAGACACCCACATC
This sequence comes from Paralithodes platypus, assembly GCA_032716605.1. Classification (NCBI taxonomy): domain Eukaryota; kingdom Metazoa; phylum Arthropoda; class Malacostraca; order Decapoda; family Lithodidae; genus Paralithodes; species Paralithodes platypus. The sequence continues at coordinate 11,299,009 of CM064531.1, forward strand.
TGTCTCATACACAGAGGGTTATTACAAACACTGGTGATATGGCAAGCCCCTAGCCACAGCCGCCGAACGACTATCACAGAAGAGAGGGCTCCCAGCTCCCCCTTTTTGCCCACCCGAGGAGGGAGACCCCCACCCCCGCGGAGGTATACCTGGCCCCTGTTTTGACTTTCGAGTCATTGCCAGGTAGCACAGGAATTCTTCCTATCAATGAACTAACCATGAATGACTAACACCTTTACTAACCTCTATTACCTCACAATAAACCATTTACCTTTCTTGCATGCTCTGATCACTAATTAGCACCTCAGCTATACCATAGAATGAAGATTGAACAATCTAGAGAGACGCTCCTATCACAGCTGTCCCCATCCTCCTCGCAAAGTAGATCCAGTCTCTCTCTCCCCTAAATACGTCCAGTATAGCCAAAATAGTACCTCTTACTAAGGCTCAGTTATATGAAAATATAAAGGCTTCCTATCGCCCTGTGCCACAACAGTAAATACCATCTTACCTAGTCCCCATATCTATTGAGAGCTCAATTAAGTCCATAAGACTCGAGATCCCTACTGTCTACAGGGTCCAGAACCGAGCCTATAAATCTAACTCCCGCCCCCAGTCAAATCAGTTGAAAGCTAGACACCAACTACCCTGTCACTACCCCTTGGTCACTACCCTGCAGTTTACCTCTAGCTCTGCCCTTGTGTTGTTCCGGAGTTGAGAGATTCCAGATCCGGCAGACTCCGTGGCAGAGAAGACTGATAGAAGCATCTGTCCATGTACAAGGCCTAACGTGCACCTTATAACCTTCACACAAATTCGTGGGTATATAAGTGTGTAGCCAGCAACGATCCTCAAGAGATCCGACTTGAGAACTTCCTACATTTTGGACCATCTGGACGGCCGAGGAACCAGTCATTAGCCCCCAACATCACCGGAAGCAAGATAACCAGGACCAGATCTACCCATACTATTCAAGATTCATGTTGCTAGTACTAAGTGTTATAGTACTAGCTTGATACTCACCTATTAACTTTCTATAAAGTGGCTAAGACCTTGCCCAGTGTAATTCATATTTAACCATTCCATTTGGGACGTACTAAGCGATCAGTGCTTTTTAATTAACAGGCGACCTTGACTCTCGTAATTACCTTATTCAGATATTAAAACTCTAGTGATATCTAACGTTCGCCCACTGATTTGTGTTCTACGTATTTCTGCCTTAACCCGGCAAGCGCGATAGGCCTCACGGAAGGCTTCCTATAGGGAACGCGATAGGCCTCACGGAAGCAAGACCATAAAAAAAGCCTTCCAAAAAAAAAAAAGGGCCTATCAAAACAAAGGATTTTGTTACTAGGTGAGATAATTCCCCTCTAGTACTCATCCATGTGTTTCTCACCCCTCCCCCTCCCCTCCTTCCCCACCTTATTCCCCCCTCCTCAATTATCACCTATTTATCCACTTATTATCATCATTTATCGGTTATTTTTCTCTCCCGCGATAATGTAGCACAAGTGGGTTGCATAAAAGATCGTTATGCAACACACAGACACCGGCACACACCGCCCCGCTCGTCTCAGTTGACTCCCAGACAGCGAGAGGGGAGGGCTGCCTGTGGCTCTCTCTCGCCTGAGATTATGACCGGGTGGCCAATATCTTCGTTTTTCACCACCCAAATGCTTTTTCCACTTATTTTAGCACTCTTGAAGGTTCATATATACATCATATATGTAAAATAAAAGCATACCGAAAACAAATAATGGTTTATATTGTAAATATAACGAATTCTGTCAGAATCCAGGGCTAGAAATGCACAAATAACTACCCTAGCACCTAGGTCTATATCGCGCTTGTCAGGTTAAGAATATCAAACTTAGTTCAGTACCCCCATGAGGTTACTAGAGATTTCCGTGTTCTATAATATACGCGTGTCTAATCCTAAACTGTGAGTTGCTACTTGGGCACGCGACCAGCCAGCAAGAGGTAAAATCAGTGACATTGAATTTTACGAATATATTGAGGTCTTCCAGTAAAATATAAACTTGCTAATTAAACCCGTGATCAGAAGAATATACCTGAACGTTGGAAGTGGGAGACTAGGCTCCATCCAGATCCGCTAATGCTAGCAGTTCCCTTCTTTCATTTGTTTTGTGCAAATGTAACTATCTTTCTATGCTCTTTATTTCTTTATTTCAATAAACGTGAACTTGTGTCGTGCTACGTGTGTTTATTTTGTGTTCTCTATTCCTCATACCTTGTATTGTGCATGCAGCCTTCTATACCCAGTCATTCAGAACTCACATTACCCAAGTTAAACCTGTAGAAAAACAGGGCATAACATTGGCGGCAGCGGTGGTTCTTGATTCGGATAAAAGGTTGCATTACATTGCAAGTTTGGAACAGCTAGAACACGAGAACATCATGGCGCAACCTAACCACGTTTCCATCCCCAAATTATGATGAAACAAATTATGGGATCGAAGTATTCATGGACATAGTGAAACCCTTACTTGACATTACTTATACCACGGACGCACATAAAATAGCCGTAACATTACCACACCTGGGAAAAGCCGTTTCCCTGGTGGCCTATCAAGTGCGCCCTGATCTCACCTGGAACGAATTTCGCACAATAGTGATAGAAGCCATTAAACCTTCGTTGGGGGTTTTCGTGGCCCACCCCCGTAGCCTAGACCCGAAAATCGAAAGGCGATCTAGATGCCACAGTCAGTAAGCTTGCCCAACACAAAACAAATTCTTTCCCCACGTTGACCAAAATCCAACAAGAACAGCAAATTCTGGTCAACCTTGTGTCGATATTGCCCTCAGCAGTAAAAGACCATTTCCGGGTGCACGATTTCGTCGGATACAAAAAAGACCTCATCACGATCCGACGTATTTTGGCCGTGCGCACAGAAGCACCCACCCAAATCGCTGCAATCAAGAGGTTTCCCACGCACCCGCAGCAAACCAACCACCAAAACCCCAAGAATGCCTACCCAGCCTCATCTTTCAACAACAGACCCACCTACCCTTCCAGCAAGCCCCAACCCAGTAGACCCCGGTTCCAACCGTCCCAGCCACGCAGAATCTTCAACCGGAACAGCAACTACAACACCTACCAAAGTAAAAACCCTACCTTAGTCATTATCAACCCCTATGATTTCCCTGCCTGTAATGCTCAGTGTGCCCTCCACCAAATTCGTGACTCTGCCAAACCTCGCCCCTCTACTCCTCGCATTTCTGTAAATGAAGAGGAGTGGGGACAAGAGGAAGAAATTGCCCCCCATACCATGACCTCAGACGATACCGAGGAAACCCTGGAAGAGGTAGATACCGACCCCCAGGATTTTTAAAGTATCCCCCGCCCACGATGGGCTCGGCGGGGGACGCCATAACTAGTCGCACTGCCCCCATTTATTACATGGCCAAAATCAAGGACATTCCTGTCCGCTTGCTAATCGACACGGGAGCTGCCAAGTCATGTTTGTTCAAATCTTACTATGAAAAACATCCCCGACGATTTGGCCCTTTGTTAAACACCAAAACAGAACTCATCTCAGCTGCTGATACTTACTTAAATCTCCTAGGAGACACTTTACCCCTATCAGTAACCACTCCTGGCCCCCATGCTCGTTGTTATCACACATTTACAGTATTTTCCTCCAACTGTAAACATTATGATGGTTTCCTTGGACTTGACCTCCTTCAAAAACTAGAGGCCCAGATTGACTGCGGCCAAAGGCTGATCTCATTCAAAAAAAAACTCCAGCCCAAAGCCTCTGACAAACCAATCACGCAGAAACCCATTCCCAAAAAGAAAAAACAACCTCCCCCTCAACAAAACCTGATTCAGGGTTACCAAGTTGCAGCTAGCACTAAGGTGACTCCTAAATCCTCCCCTTGCCCCGAGATCTCTCAAAACCTCACTCAATTCAGTAAAAAAATGCCTCAACAAACGAAAGAAGACAAGTCCAAGCAACTCCCCCTCGGTAATCCCCTCAATTCTCGTAACCATGTCCAGAATAAATCCTCCCATGTTTTCCGGACAGACTCTGATATATGTAACCCTAATTCTATCCAATGTTTATGTACACATGTTTCCAGACAAAATGCCGACCGATGTACCCAACAATGTTTCCCCCATGCCCCCAGAAATGTTAACAACCCCAAATCAATACACCAGTCCTACACCAATAACCCATGTTCTACACCTAACTTTTTCCCCACCAACCCTCCGCAGTTCCCCCAGCAAATCCCGTTTTCTAACTCGCTCACCTCGCACCCTTCTGAACCGCCCGCACGCGCCGTTAATCCCCCCCTCACGCGTGCCGACCGAGGGACACAACCATGTTCCCACCATGCCCCCAGAAATGCCCAGCTATTCCACCACCCCCCCAATCCCCCTTGTGACAGTTTTTCGTCAGTAGCTCCCTTCCACCCTCACACAATTCACACCCCTAATAAACTTCAAAACCCCACACTTGACTCACCTCCTCATGACAGACAAACCCACCAACCCCAGATAACCTCTAAACAAACCGTTACTGCCACCGACAACGCTCCCCCCACCAACCCTCCGCAGTCCCTCCAACAAATCCCGTTTTCTAACCCCCTCACACCGCGCCCCACTGATCCTCTCACACGCGCCGTTAATCCCCCCCTCACGCGTGACCCCCACCAAAGTGACCTTGCCCCCCTTATAAGTACCAAACACCTGCTCGCCAGTCAATCCCCCACCATCATTAGCCCAGCGGTAGTTCAGGATAAATGCCAAATTCCCCCCCACCATCAAAAATGGGTGAACCTGCGGCCCATACCCCAAACTCACATGGTATTTTCCCCCACTAACACATCCCCCAACCCCCATCGCTGCCTCTTACAACCTGCCATCATTCCCGCTCGTATCAACCACATTCTCGTGGCTAATATCTCAGAGGAACCCCTGACATTACCGAAAGGTCTCATTATAGGAGACCTCGAAACTTTCGATGACCTCCCCATACATTGTAACGACACCCCTACCAGCCTCCGATTGCCGCCCTCTTCCTGAGACACTATCTGACCACCAAAAGAACGGCATGTACGACCTACTGCTGGAATTCAGTGACGTCTTTGCCCAACAACCCACCGAAATCGGACAGACGGATGTAGAACAACACATCATTAACACCACAGGCCCCCCCATACGACAACCATCCCGTAGAAAGAACCCCATACAACGTCAGGAAGAGGAACGCCAAGTCCAGGAAATGTTAGAGGCCGGGATTGCCACCCCGTCCATTAGCCCCTGGTCTTCCCCTGTTGTCTTAGTCAAAAAGAAAGATGGGACAACCCGTTTTTTGCGTCGATTACAGGAGGTTAAATGACATAACCATTAAAGACGCTACGCCCTTACCCCGAATAGATGATTCCCTTGACTCCCTATACGGATCCAAATGGTTCACTACCCTCGACTTGCAAGCAGGGTATTGGCAAGTGCCTATCAAGGCCGAGGACCAAAAGAAAACAGCATTTTCCACTAGTGGTGGCCATCACTATGAATTTAACGTCCTACCTTTTGGCCTCTGTAACGGACCCGCCACTTTCTCCCGTTTGATGGAAACGGTATTGCATGGCCTAACCTGGGAAACCTGCCTAGCCTATCTGGACGATATTATTGTGTACTCTCCAACCTGGGAAGAACACCTCCTCAGGTTGAGACAAGTCCTGCAAAGAATCCGAGCCGCCGGGTTGAAATTAAAACCCTCAAAGTGCGTGATTGCCCGGAATAAGGTAGATTTTCTCGGACACGTGATATCTGAACATGGTATTGCGCCAGACCCAAAGAAAACTTCAAGCCATACAAAACCAAACCCCACCCACCACGGTTAAAGGAATACGTTCGTTTCTAGGTTTAGCCACGTACTACAGACGTTTCGTCCCCCACTTTGCCACCATAGCCAGACCCCTCCACCAACTTACCCACAAAGACACCCCGTTCGCCTGGACACCTGAAAGAGACCTCGCATTTAACACTTTGAAGCAAAAGCTAATCCAAGCCCCTATTGTCGTTTTCCCTGACTACCAGAAACCTTTCCGTCTTTATACCGACGTATCTCTGTACGCCATAGGTGCAGTATTAGCTCAATTCAGAGATGGAAAGGAACATGTGATAGCGTATGCCAGCTACACACTCACCCCACCCCAACAGAATTACGCAGCCACCAAGAGAGAGTGCTTAGGGATCATTTGGGCACTCAGCCACTTCCGGTCATTTGTGTTAGGCGCAAAACTCGAAATAATTACCGACCATCAATCTTTACAATGGCTGCGTAGGTGCGAAACCAACTCAGCCATTTTGGTACGTTGGAGAGAGACACTAGAGGACTACGACTTTACAATACAATATCGTCCCGGCAAACTCCATACTAATGCAGACGCCCTGTCACGTTTGCCAGTACCAAAAGACCCCCCCACCAACCTAGCCGCCTTACAAAACACTCAATTGGTATCTACCCCCACCTCCCGACAGAATGCCCCCCCAGCCCCCTCCCTAATTCAATCTTGGGAAGCATGAATCAGACCCCCCTGGATACCGTTAAACGTCTTCAGGAGACTGACTCGCTGGGGAGATCAACTTGCCACAGACACTGGTCACATAATCTTGGACCCCACCATAGCCCACGACTACATGATTGCCATCCACGAGGGAAACGGCATACACCTTGGACAAAAGAAAATGTTAAAGATCTTCACAGACCAATACTGGACCCCCAACCCCTCCAAAATTGCACAACGAGTGACAGAATCCTGCAAACCGTGTTTATTGGGAAAGGATAGATCACGCACCCCAGGCCCAGCTGGTACCATTTCTGCCAACAAACCGTTCCAAGTCCTATCCCTCGACATCATGGGCCCGTTCCCTTCTTACGCTGGCAACCGCTATATCGTCACATTTGTAGACGTATATTCAAAATTTCTAATAGCCTGCCCAGTTAAAGACCACACAGCCACCACAGTCGCCACACTGCTTGCCACCGAAGTGTTCCCTATATTCGGCCTTCCCCTTGCTCTTCTAATCGGACAATGCCCCCGAGTTTAGTGGACACGTTTGGCAACAATTCACCCAACAATGCGGTATCAAGATTAAACACTCATCCCCGTACTGGCCTCAAGGAAATGCTATCTGCAAACGCAGCCATCGCACCATCAACAACCAGTTACGTACAAGAATGATTGCTCTTAATACCTCAGACTGGCCATCACAACTAAAGATGATACAGTGGGGTATGAACACCTGTCCTCGGGAAGACGGTATTTCCCCTCATGAACGTGTTTACGGTGTACCCCCCCTGTTACTGCCATTCCACCACCACGCTCACCTTCCCTCCACCACCTCCACAATTGACCCATTGCAACATCTGCAAAACACCCTCCATACCGCCCAGATCTGTCAAGACACCAAAACTGATAACATCGATGAAAAAAAACCCTTTCGCCATCCATGACACCGTAATGGTAGCCAACCTCCCTATCACCAACAAGTTAGGCCCTCGCTATGTCGGACCCTACACCGTAATACAAGTCCCAAATGCCTTTCAAGTCACCATCGACTATAACGGCGTAACTCGCACGCTCCGAACTAGATTCGTCCGAGCGTTTAAACCTCTAAAGCCACAAGACATTACCCCACCCCACACGTCCGACCCTAAATTAAACACCCCTACTCACCCCCTCACTCACGCTACGAATATTCCCATACAAACCCCTAAGGACCTAAGCCCTCCAGCACCGAACCGATAAATCTTTTCTCACCATACCCCCCCAACTAACCTCCACAAACCCCAAGCCCCCAATATCACACCCTCTTCCACCATGACACCTTCTTTCACTTCTGATAGTCAAGTTCCTCCCCAACTTATCCAAGTACAAAAACCTCCACCCACAACCCCGACCACAACAGAGAACCCTCCCGTCTAGCCCTGACATACCTCCACCAGGCACCACAGTGAAAAAAGCCACCACCTCCACCCCAAACCAAGTACACACCCAACCGCACCACACAATCTACCTCAGTAACCTCACGCTACAACTTACGCCCACGACAAACATCGTTTAAAACCTCCAGAAAACACACCCTACTAACCAAGTTCCGTAGGGCTGCCAGACCACTACCCTCCTCCTCCTCCTCCTCCTCCTTCTTCTTCTTCGTCGAATTCTCCCCCACAAAGGGAAAGAAGACGAATAATCACCAGCAAATCACCAACCTCATCAAACAACACACGCCCCTACCCCCAACCCTCCAACTTAAATCTACACTCCTTACCCACCCGTCTAGCCCCCCCCGCATCCGCCCCTTTCCCCTCCACGATCCCCACCACCCCACCCACACACCGACCAACCTCCTCATCTCACCGAACCCCCAACCAACCAACCCCTAAGAAACCCCCCCCAAAAGTCACCCCCGAGAAAACCCCCACATGTCATTTACCTATAAAACATGCTTCCCCTCACTATAAAACATCGTCGAGCGACTCAAGTCCCACGACAAACATCTACCTTCCCACCAGGACCGCCAGAGGTAGAATAATCAACAGACCCATCAGATTTAAAGACAGCGATACAAAAATAACACCCCGTTCTGACACTAAGGATCCAAGCCACACAACACACACACCCCCTCCTTCCCACACACCTCCTTCACCCACCTTACCTACACCGATTTTGCGCATTGCCTCACTATATATTCCCAACCTACAACACCGCCTAAGAAAACCAAATAAAACCCAGACTCACATTCCCCCTTCATCCCCAGCCCTGTTGTCACGCGCGAATCCCCTTTCGGTTAGTAACCCATTCACCACACTAAACAGACTTCCTGTCAATCCCACACACACCTCACTCCGACCCCCACGGGGGAAAGCTACAAACCATTCATACGAAAGGTTAAAGTAAAGACCCCCACTGGACACTTGGCCCGTGTACCACACCCACACCAAGCCCGGGCAGCCGCCCGCCACAACACAGAGGACACATTCTTACAGGTATACATTGACCTGCAAAAGAAACCTGACCGTCGCTCTCGTGTTTGGTGGAACTTTCTAAATACCCTGAAAATGACCCACCATCACTATGCTTCTTTTAACTTCACCCTTGAGGCTCGAGGACGAGCCTATAATGAAGGAGAGGGAAGTAAAATGCCTCAGAACAAGAAGCCCACCACAGAAGCCACGAGCGAACACCACACAGAAACACCCGGAAGAAAGGTCCACAGAACGAAAGGACCAGCTGACCGAGCCCGCCATTCCAGACAGGCCCAAGCCCGCAGGGCTAAACAGCTCCAGGACACACCCATTTACCTTTTCTAAACTAACCATTTTCCACACCTCACGTACACTAACCCCCTCGTGTCCTACACTCCTAACTATAAAGATGATGAACAGGAATATACATTCATATTAAAAACACCCATGCCTGTCCCGACGTTGAGCCAATGCCAACACATCAGACAGCCATAATTATATCTATGTATGTTCTTGCATCCGAGAAGTAGATGTTATATATCTTAGAAGTTAAAACACCCACGCTGTCCCTAGACCCCGTATATCATTTTCCATGACGAGTATAGATATGTGTAACCCGTGCTCAGTTGCCCCTTGCATTGTTCCTCTAGTAACTAAGTCTATAATATTAACTGCCACCAGCATTGATACGACATAGCGGCACTGTCCTTGCTACAAAGATGATGAACAGGAATATACATTCATATTAAAAACACCCATGCCTGTCCCGACGTTGAGCCAATGCCAACACATCAGACAGCCATAATTATATCTATGTATGTTCTTGCATCCGAGAAGTAGATGTTATATATCTTAGAAGTTCAAACACCCACGCTTGTCCCTAGACCTCTTATATCATTTTCCATGACGAGTATAGATATGTGTAACCCGTGCTCAGTCACCCTTGCATTGTTCCTCTAGTAACTAAGTCTATAATATTAACTGCCACCAGCATTGATGCGACATAGCGGCAGTGTCCTTGTGTCGTATTGTGCCAAGTACAGATCAACCAGGTTTCATCCCCTTATTAGGACGACGACTATAATGTCATCGTTCATCGATGTATGCAATCCTTAGGTTAAGTATTTTATCCGCCATTGTGTTCACCTTTTTCCATTTACTTTCCACAATTGTCATACGTCTTCCCCTTGCCTCCTTCATATCCACAGTCCACACTACGCCAATTTACTTCGTGTCTTACACCTCTTACCCCAACCAGAGATTATATAAGATAACCTGATTATCAGTATCTGTCATAAGTACCCCGAAACAATAACTAAGTACCCCTACGAACTGCCGCTGTTGTTGATATTTATATTTAATAGAAAACTCAGTTCCCAGGGCCAACTAATAGTATCCATAACCCTCAGACTCCTATACCACCCCATAGTTGCATTCCCCGGTAGCATTTGGCTAACGTAATCTACTGCCTTTTCAAACTTCCATATCAATTGTAGCCTAATGCCACCCCCACGCCCAGGGACCTTAGGGGCAAAATTTCCCTGTAGCCCTTGAACTCTCCCCCCCCTCTCATTAAGACACCCGCGCTTCTCGACTCTTGTCCGACCTAGCCTCTCTCTCATACCTCTTGAAGATCCTTGAATTGTCCGTTACTAACGCTCTCCAACCTTTTATATATATACTCCTATCCAGCCTACCTTCACTTAGTAGGCCAGAACAACATTATAACTTTACTAGCCCCTTGCATGCCATCTATTCTCTTACAACACATTCACAACCCTGCACCCAATGGTCGTCGGTGCGAGGCTAGCCGCCCCGCCAGTAACTAACTTCTTTTGCCATACTTCCAGATAAATGTGGCAGAGTTAGCAACCCAGTCTCCACCATATCCAGCAAACCCTACAATTAACAACCAGCCGAGTAAAACCAGCTAGCTAAGGCACCTTCGGTTTTGGTATTAAAGACACCCACATCTGTCTCATACACAGAGGGTTATTACAAACACTGGTGATATGGCAAGCCCCTAGCCACAGCCGCCGGACGACTATCACAGAAGAGAGGGCGCCCAGCTCCCCCTTTTTGCCCACCCGAGGAGGGAGACCCCCACCCCCGCGGAGGTATACCTGGCCCCTGTTTTGACTTTCGAGTCATTGCCAGGTAGCACAGGAATTCTTCCTATCAATGAACTAACCATGAATGACTAACACCTTTACTAACCTCTATTACCTCACAATAAACCATTTACCTTTCTTGCATGCTCTGATCACTAAATTAGCACCTCAGCTATACCATAGAATGAAGATTGAACAATCTAGAGAGACGCTCCTATCACAGCTGTCCCCATCCTCCTCGCAAAGTAGATCCAGTCTCTCTCCCCTAAATACGTCCAGTATAGCCAAAATAGTACCTCTTACTAAGGCTCAGTTATATGAAAATATAAAGGCTTCCTATCGCCCTGTGCCACAACAGTAAATACCATCTTACCTAGTCCCCATATCTATTGAGAGCTCAATTAAGTCCATAAGACTCGAGATCCCTACTGTCTACAGGGTCCAGAACCGAGCCTATAAATCTAACTCCCGCCCCCAGTCAAATCAGTTGAAAGCTAGACACCAACCAGTGGTCACTACCCTGCAGTTTACCTCTAGCTCTGCCCTTGTGTTGTTCCGGAGTTGAGAGATTCCAGATCCGGCAGACTCCGTGGCAGAGAAGACTGATAGAAGCATCTGTCCATGTACAAGTCCTAACGTGCACCTTATAACCTTCACACAAATTCGTGGGTATATAAGTGTGTAGCCAGCAACGATCCTCAAGAGATCCGACTTGAGAACTTCCTACATTTTGGACCATCTGGACGGCCGAGGAACCAGTCGTTAGCCCCCAACATCACCGGAAGCAAGATAACCAGGACCAGATCAACCCATACTATTCAAGATTCATGTTGCTAGTACTAAGTGTTATAGTACTAGCTTGATACTCACTTATTAACTTTCTATAAAGTGGCTAAGACCTTGCCCAGTGTATTTCATATTTAACCATTCCATTTGGGACGTACTAAGCGATCAGTGCTTTTTAATTAACAGGCGACCTTGACTCTCGTAATTACCTTATTCAGATATTAAAACTCTAGTGATATCTAACGTTCGCCCACTGATTTGTGTTCTACGTATTTCTGCCTTAAGAATATCAAACTTAGTTCAGTACCCCCATGAGGTTACTAGAGATTTCCGCGTTCTATAATATACGCGTGTCTAATCCTAAACTGTGAGTTGCTACTTGGGCACGCGACCAGCCAGCAAGAGGTAAAATCAGTGACATTGAATTATACGAATATATTGAGGTCTTCCAGTAAAATATAAACTTGCTAATTAAACCCGTGATCAGAAGAATATACCTGAACGTTGGAAGTGGGAGACTAGGCTCCATCCAGATCCGCTAATGCTAGCAGTTCCCTTCTATCATTTGTTTTGTGCGAATATAACTATCTTTCTATGCTCTTTATTTCTTTATTTCAATAAACGTGAACTTGTGTCGTGCTACCGTGTGTTTATTTTGTGTTCTTTATTCCTCATACCTTGTATTGTGCATGCAGCCTTCTATACCCAGTCATTCAGAACTCACATTACCCAAGTTAAACCTGTAGAAAAACAGGGCATAACAGTTAAGATAAGTGGATCACGAAGCATTGGTTGGCTTTCATATTACTATCTATCTATCTATTGCCTGATGCCGCGATCCCCGAAGGGGTGGCCACGAACGAACCGCCCCCATGCACCTCTGTCCCCAGTCAGTCGACGCCCCTCCCCCCAACCAGCACCGCCTTCGTTCATGTAGTTCCTCACTCCATCCTTCCACCTCATATTCGGTCTACCTCTCCCCCTCTGTCCCTCCACCTCGCTCTCGTACACCCTCTTAGTCATTCTCTCGCTTTCCATACGTTCCATATGGCCGAACCATCTCAAGTTGTTCCTTTTCACACTTTCCAGCACATCTACCTCCACACCACACCTCCTTCTTACTTCCTCATTAGTCTGTCTATCCCTCCATGTAACTCCGCACGCACTCCTTAAGTAATTCATTTCCACTGCTCTCACTCTTGGTCTGAGTCTCTCAACCAACGTCCATGCTTCGCTTCCGTAAGTCAGTGTCGGGATTATCACACTGTCATGCAAGGACTTCTTCACTTCCATACTGACCACCCTATTTCTTGTTACTGCTTTTAGCGTTCCTACAACCCTCTTCCCCTGTTGTACCCTCTCCCGCACCACTTCATCCATAGTCCCATCTTTACTCAACACACTGCCCAGATACTTAAAAGAGTTGACGATCTCCATATCCTGACCGTTCAGCTTCACCTCACACTCTGTGACTTCACCCCTTTCGAAGACCATAACCTTGCTCTTCCCCGTATTTACCTTCAAATTCCGTTTTTCGCACACTGTTCCAAACTCATTTACCAGACCCTGCAACTCCCATTCATTATCACTCATCAGAACTGTATCATCCGCAAACAGCAGTATAGGTAGCTTCCACTCAATTCCCTCCCTTTTCAGCGATACACAAACATCCACTGCTCTTGATAGTATTTCTTTCATAACTCCATCCATATATACAGTAAACAACCACGGGGACATCACACACCCCTGTTTCAAACCAACATTCAGGTCAAAGAACTCGCTCTGCTCACTCTCCACACGTACTGCCGCCTTTGCACCCTCATACATGCTCTTCACTGCTTTCAGCAACTTGCCCTCTACTCCGTATATTCTAAGTACTTTCCACAAACCTTCTCTATCCACTCTGTCATAGGCCTTCTCCAAGTCCATAAAGGCAACATACACCTTTTGTTTCTTCTCCAGATACTTCTCCACAACACAATTCAGGGTAAAAATCTGATCTACACATCCTCTTCCCTTCCTAAAACCTCCCTGCTCGTCGCCTATCCATTTCTTCTCCGTTCTCACTCTCACTCTCTCAATCACTACCCTACTGTATACCTTCCCTACTACGCTTAGAAGACATATTCCTCGGTGGTTACCACACACTCCTCTTTCCCCTTTGCCCTTATATAGGGGGACTATTATGCCAGTCTTCCAGTCATCGGGTGCACTGCCCTTCTCCCATGCTAGTTTGCACATTTTCCATACCCATTCTATCACTATCTCACCACCATACCTCAACATTTCCCCACACACTCCATCTGTTCCTGGTGCTTTTCCCAACTTCACTCTTTTCATGGCTTCCCACACTTCTGACCTCCTGATCCCCACCTCCTCCTCCACTACTTCTCTTCTTCTCCCTCCCATACCATATCCAGCTATGTTTGCTGGCTCTTCATTCCTTTCATTTAGCAACTCACTGAAGTACTCCCTCCATCTTTCGACTCTCTCTTGCTTCTCGGCTAGCATTCTCCCATTCTTATCTTTCACACCCTTACTGTTTCCCTTGCTACCTTCCCTAACTTTCTTGACTTCTTTCCTGAACAGTTTCTTACTCTCCCTCCATTTTACACTCAGATTCCTTCCAAATTCCTCATCTACTCTTCTCTTACTTTCCTTCACTACTCTCTTCACCACCCTCTTACTCTCCACGTACCTCGCTCGTTTCTGTCTCTCGGAATCTTCATTCCCTCTACTACCCAACCACTCTCTATATGCTTTCTTCTTTTCTTCCACAGCTATTCTTACCTCTTCTGTCCACCATGCTGTACCTTTCACTCCCCTCCCTCTTCTCCTCACTCCACACACCTCCTCACATGCTGCACAGATCTCATCCTTAAACACCTTGCTCATCTCCTCCACTTCCTCCATAGCTTCCAGGTCGAACCCACCTAGTCGTCTTTCCACTGCTCTCCTGTACTCCTCCCTGACTTCCTCCTCCTGCAACCTCTCCACCCTCCTCACCATTCCACCCTCCTCTCGCCTCCCTCCCGCTCTCCTCACCCACTTCTTTTGTATCCTAACCTTAGCTACCACTACATAATGATCAGACAGACCCCCTCCAATACCCCTATACACCCTAGCATCCATCACAGATTTCTTCATTCGTTCATCCACACATACATAATCAATCAATGACTTTCGTTCCACCACTGTCTTATCCTTCATCGTCAACATCCGTTGACGGATGTGTGCCTTTTTTATATTACTGCTTCCTTTAATTATTAGTGTTCTGCTGGATTAGATAATGCTAGACTAGGAGTCTGATATTATAAGGTATTGTTTCCTATGAGTGCTGGCTTTAGTTAAAAGCTGCACGACATACCTGAGAACTGGAGTTGATTGAGTAAATTCTAGTCTGTGTGCCATTGAGAGTAGAGTATGCACGAATGAGGGCTTTTTGCCTATACCATTCTGCACTGTTCTAGTCTCGATTGTTTGTCTTTGAGGTACGCCAGGAGAACGCTTAATACTTCGGTATTAAGGTTTCTCAAGAGAGCTACCCTTCATTATAACGTAATATTTGACGCACAGACTTGAGATTTGCACTAGGCTATGCCGCATGCCATGCGCACCAGTATCTCGTATCATTGACTCTAGCTAGACTTTATCAATCATAGTAGACATTAAGTATATTAACCTAATTACTCTTTTTATGCATACCCATTTATTATTACACAAGCATTTCGCAGCCTAGTTTGATGTATTGAGACACAAACGACTTAGGCTCTTTTTGTTGATAGGAATACTGCATTGTCGTGGCGATTATTATTATTGTTGTTGTGTTGTTTAGGATATTCTTGGCTCCGACGGCATTATATATATTCTGCCTTTTTGTGTGCATAGCCTGCACGAGCATTGTTCCGCTGCCTGCCTTTTTGGGTTCCATTTCCGATACGAGCATCTTTATAGCATCTAACATTTAAAGAAGATTCCTTGTTAGTGTTGAAGGACTTTAGTGCACTTTCTTTCATGCAGGAGTGCCTGACATTTATTGATTAAAGTAACGTAAGCTGTAACTTCTCATACCACCTTACTTTGCATACCATAACCAAGCACCTTCGGTTATAGGTAGTAATAGGCTGTTTTCACATAACATTAAGCCTAGAGTAGACGCACATTTATTGAGAGTTTGATAGCCTATTATTGCATATAGAACTCTGTAGAGTATTTGTGTTCTTTGTTCACTGGGAATATACATCAGAGGTTGGAGCTAGCGCTTTCCGTTGTAACATTTATGCCATTACTAGTCCAATGAATAAGAGCCCTGATATATTTGAACCCCAGTCGTAACAAATGGTGACCTTACCTGGGATTTGGTGAACCTACATTTATTGGCAGGGAACATTTGTTGTTTTGGAGAATATTTTGCGGGGGATCAGCAAGAATAAAAATTTGTTTGCAACATATAGTCCATGAGCCAGGCCAGATATCGGTACCACCTGGGGTGACTAAACACGAATGGTACTAAAATGTTTATAGAGTGACTGTAAGTACATTAAGATATGATAGCCTTCTCGCACTGGTAGCTTAGTCTAATTTTTTTGATGCAATAGGGGCGCTACCCAAAAATAAAGATTTTTAGCGTGACGCTCGGCGTTTTCCTCATTTTCTTTAAAATCCATCACACAATCATCGCGAAACTTTGAACACCTATGTAGAATTATATTCTCTACCAGAGTTGTTCCTAGGTATTTTTCAAATTTCCTCATATTTCGGAATATACTCTATATTTTGGGTATTTTCCTCTAAATCTAGAATAAATCCTTAAATATGGGGAACATTGAAAAATATATTCTAACAGCTCTTGTAGCTTATTTGATTCTCTACAAGAATTATTCCGATGTGTATTTCAAGTTTCTCCATATTTAGGGGTTTATTTCATATTTGGGGATTTTTTGTTATATTTTGGGGATAATTTATTATTGGAAGGAGCAAACATATGTAGAGTGGTTTCCATGTAATGTGTTTGTTTGTTCATGGTTTAATGGTGATATTTTTTGCAGGTGTGTGTCGACTGTTTGACGGCAGGATGGAACCATCTGCGAGGAAGAGAGCACGGATCGACTGTATCATCCACTGCTCTGATGATGACAGCGATGCTCTGGTGTCACCACAGGATTTGGACTCCTGGAACACATTGCTCAGGGCTGCAGAAATCAGGCAGCATGATCCAGTCCTGGAAGCAGCCAAGGGCCTTGAAGAAGGAGGAATACCACACATACATTATCACCGTAAATGTCGTAGTCTCTTTACAATGAAGAAGTCACTGGATTCTATCCTTGCCAAGGGTGTCAAGATAGAATCAGCAAGCGTCGACCCCAGGAGGAGGGCATCAAGGGATGCCCCTAGTACTAGCAGGGTGTATGCCAAAGTATGTATCTTCTGCGAGAAGTCAAGCAAGTACATAAAAACAACAAAGACAAGGGAGCCACTCATACAGTGTGTTGAGCTACGAGCAGATGAGAAGATTCGCAGAGCAGCAATAAGGAAACTCAACCAGAGAATCCTTGGTTTAGTTAGCAGAGACCTTGTTGCTGCAGAGGGTCACTACCACAAGTCGTGCTACAAACTCTTCACAAAAGATGATTTCCCAGCGGCCGCCAGGTCGGGTGCAGGTGAAAATCAGGAAGAAAGCGAGGAAGCACGCTACGAAGAGGTTGAGACAGAAGCCCTCGAGGAACTCTGCTTGTATATAAGGACCAAATTATTCCCCAACCCAGAGGTACTGCCTATGACAAACCTCACATCTAGGCTTGAGAGATCCATGATGTCCCGTGGTATTATCCAACTGAAAACCAGCGACAAAGAAACATGTTCGCCGAAAGATTGAAACCGAGTTTGGAGAATCACTACGCTTTGTCCCAGATGAGAAAGGAAAGCTTCTAATCTATCCACGCAGCCTCTCAATGGACGACCTTGCCCGGCAAGCACACAAAATGGCAAAAGACCTGCAAGAAGCAAGAGCAGCTAACTCTGAAGATGTCTTAACCAAAGCAGGAATGCAGCTGAGGAATGAGATCAATAAACAAGATGTGAGTCAGCCATGGCCTCCCGATACAGATCAGAATGTCATTCCTGCAGCAGTCACTCAATTCCTGCACACCCTGCTGACAGGAGAGTGTGAGTGTGAAACTCCCTCTGAAAGAGCTCAACGTCTTGCCACTTCCTTTGGCAGTGACTTGGTCTTTGCTGTTACCAGTGGCAAGACAAAACCACCCAAGCACGTACTGCTGACCAATGCTGTAAAGTCTTTGACAGGAAACACAGAACTGATCCGAACTCTGAATCGTCTTGGTCACTGTGTGTCTTACTCAATGTTTGAGGAGATCGATACAGCCCTTTGTATCCAGAAGCTGGAATGCTCAAAGGATGACATTCCACTGCCAGCAAACATCTACCCTGGTGTGTTCACAACCCTGGCCTGGGATAACATTGACCGACTTGAAGAGACCCTAAGTGGAGCAGGTACTTCTCATAGAGTCAATGGCATTGCTGTCCAGTCCAAGGTTGCAGGCTCTGTGCCAGAGAAAGTCCTGCCAGAGATTACCAAGTCCAAGATAAGAAGCATCACTCAGACATCATCAATGCTGCCAATATACAATGTTGGGCGGCGGGCAGGGCCACCTAGGATTGAGACTGCGTATGTCGACACTACCAAGGAAGTCCAGGATTCAAAGACAAAGAACCATATCTGGCTTCTTACTCGAATGTCAGACCATGAGGACCAGTCCATCAGCAGTTGGACTGGGTTCAACATCAAAATGCGCAGAGACATTGCAGTGGTTCAGGACACTGTAAGCTACCTGCCCACTATCAATGCTCCCGCAACAGAAATGTCCACCGTTAATGAAATCTTGGAACAAACGCATGCTATCATGCAGTCCTTACAGCTTAACAAGATTGTGTGCGTGTTTGATCAAGCACTCTATGCCAAAGCTGCCGAAGTTATCTGGAAACAAGAGAAGTTCAAGAACATTATCATCAGGATGGGCGTCTTCCACACAATCTGTAATCTCATCTCCACCATAGGAAAGAGGTTTCAAGATGCAGGTCTTAGAGATCTGTGTGTGGAATCAGGTATCATCGCAGAAGGATCAGTGTCAGGAGTGATGAACGGCAAGAGGTACAACAGAGCAGTGAGACTACACAAGCTCGTGTATGAAGCACTGATGAGGCTTGCATGGAAAGGCTTCCTTTCATGGCTACAGTTTCATGACACGATGACGAAGACGAAACTGAGAACGTTCACTAACATCAGAATGAAGCCACGCTCACAAGACCATGCCAAGGAGGTTATCTTAAAGGCTGACAGGAACCTATTTGGCCAGATGATCCTTGTTGCCGAGAACAGAAAGCTCAAAATGAGTGATGTCTTGGCTCATCCCCTGGGGCCTTTGCCTTGGGCACTTGCCAGCGGTGATGGGTCTCTCCGCAAGACCAACAAGGCTGCCCTCGCAAAGGAGTTAGAGAGGAATGTTTCTCCTGCAGAAGTGATACCCGAGCCCTCTGCTACCATAATTGATGGGATGAGCCTGGTCCACAAACTGAAGGGAAACGACAAAACTTTTTCACAGCTTGCAGGTACAGCACTGAGTCACGCTGTTCATGAAGGTGCTAAGAGCAGGCGCATTGATGTTGTGTTTGATATCTACAAGGAGACATCCATCAAGGATGCAGAACGAGCCAAAAGAAGTGCAGGCACAGGAATTCATTTCAAGAACATTCAACCTGGGCACAACATCCAGCAGTGGAGAAAGTTACTCGGTAGTTCCTCCAACAAGGCAAGTCTTATCAAGTTCTTGGTAGAAGAATGGAAGGCACCACAGCACAGGGAGAAGCTCAAGGACAAGGAGCTGTATGTCACATGTGAGCAGCGCTGCTTCAAGATCACCAAAGAGCAGTGGGAAGAGGCTCCTGAGCTTAAGTCAACTCAAGAAGAAGCAGACACACGCCTTCTTCTCCATGCACTTCATGCAGCAGAATCTGGGAACAAGTCTGTCATCATCACTGCAGAAGATACAGACGTCATGGTGTTGTGTCTTGGCATGTGCCACAAGATCCCATCCCATCTGTTCCAGAAGTGCGGGACGAAGAACCGGACAAGATTCCTGGATATCACCACACTGAGCCGCACACTGGGAGGCAGCGTGTGTGATTCATTGATTGGTATGCATGCCTTTACAGGCTGTGATACCGTCAGTGCATTCGCTGGCCGAGGGAAGATGACGACACTCAAGCAGGTGAAGATGGACAAGACATACCAGCATGCTTTTCACGAACTTGGACGCTCATGGGAAGTGTCTCCTGAACTCTTTGAGAAGCTACAGGAAATCACCTGCCACATGTACCTACCATCTACCCACACAACTAAGGTAAACAAGCTTCGGTATGAGCTGTTCTGTGCAAGACGTGGAGAGGTAGAGTCAAGTCAACTCCCTCCTTGTGAGGACTGCCTCTTCATGCATGCACTGCGTGCAAACTACCAGGCTGCGATCTGGAGGAGAAGTCTTCAGAGCCAGCCATTTGTTGCGAACCCAACAGACTGCGGTTGGATGACAGATGAGGACGGTAAGCTTGCCGTCAACTGGATGCGAGGCTCACCAGCACCAGATGCTGTTATGCAGCTACTGTCTTGCAAGTGTGTGCGGTCATGCGAACTCCCTAAGTGTACTTGCCTCAGCAATGGTCTAAAATGCACGGACATGTGCAGGTTACAGACATGTCAGAACAAGGCTATTGAAGAAGAGCCAGTGGCACAACAGTCAGATTCCGAGTCTGACGTAGATGATATTTAGGAGTAGTAATTTGCCATAATAGTATGTACAAGCCCATGGCATGCTTAGTGTGTATTTACAGGACTTGTATTAAATGTGACAATTACTATATGCATTTTGTTGACATTTAGGCATTCCTGTCCCCAAATTTGACATTTTAAAAAATTTCGGAATTTTCGGTAGGGTATGTCTATTCAAGAAGTGATAACGACCATTAAGCTACCAATGTGCAAGGGCTATCATATCAAAACATAAACTAGAGACATGTAGCAAGCTAAAAACACCTAAGAGAATTAGTCACCCCGGGTGGTACCGATATCCCAAAATTCGGGTCTTGGCTCATGGACTAATAGTGTAGCCCTTGAGTATTTCCGAGAATTTTTGTGTGTATATCGAGGTATAAGAGTTTGGGGTGCTTCTTTTCTGAATATTGTGGTGAGAAATTTTTGTGAGCATCATGTCTTATACCGGATCAGAGGAGAATGGAGACACAGTACGTAATGTCGAGACCGAGGAACAGCAGTATGATGATATGGTTAATCAGGTGAACTGTGAGGAGGATGCTAGGATATTTTTGCAATGGCCTGTTACTGCCGAGCGGTTGGAAGGTATGGAGCGGTACGGTCTTCAATGCCTGGCCACAGCTATCGGTCATGCGGGTACTAGCGGCATGACCAGGGATAACTTGATAACGTGTGTACTGGGCAGGGTGACTGGTGAGCGAGATGGGTTGAGTGCTCAGAGCCCTTCGGCCATGCTTCCCCTACACTCGACTCCCAGCCATCCCAGTGGTTTGCCGACCCCGGGTACACTTCCACAGGTGGGTGGTGACTGGCAGGGTGGGTTGCCCCTGGGGGGACCACCGGTAATTTCAAACATTGTAGCACCTTCACCTCCTCAAGGGTTAACTCCCGAATTATTGCTTCAGCTCGAATTAGCTAAGATCCAGCAGCAAACAGAATTAGCTAAGATCGAAGAGAGAAAGGCTATCAGGGCATCTGAGCTTCAGCTTCAGCTTCAGCAGCAAATAGAATTAGCCAAGATAGAAGAGAGCCAAGCTAGCAAAAATCCAAGCTGATTTAGAGTCGACTAGGTACTGTGCCGACATGGATGTAGAGAAGTCGCGAGTAGAGGCAACGGGACAGCGACTTGGGGCTGGTTACCGTGTTCATGAGCAGTCTCTCTCGCACTTATTGAAACTGGTTCCGGTGTTTGATGAGAGTGGTGTAACAGAATTTTTCACACGCTTTGAGAAGAAGTGCCAGGAACACCAGTGGCCAGAGAATAAATGGGCAGCACTTGTATCCTCTAGATTAATAGGCAAGGGTCTTAAAGCCTACGATGCGTTACCTTTGGAGTTATGTATTGTGTACGAGGATCTCAATGAGGCTGTCCTGAGGGCTTACGAACTGCAACCAGAAACGTACCGTTTAAAGTTCCGGGGTGTAACTAAGGGAAGAGATAGCACCTTTTTGGAACACGCTATGCTATGGGGAACTGGCTCCGATCTGAGAAGGTAACAACGTTTGATGGAGTTAAGCAGTTAATGATGTTGGAGCAGTTCTTTAAGAGCACGGGCGGTGATCTAACTTTGAACTTAAAGGAAAAACCCAAGAACTCTAGTAGAAGCAGCAGAAATGGCTGATCTACGGCTGTCGTTGATTCGGGGTTGCGGGTCCTCACAGAAGTACGATGCAAGTGCTAGGGACTGTTATCCTCCCCCTCCCCGTAGCAATGACACATTTAAACCAAAGAGCAATGAAACTAAAACTGAAGCCAAACCTACCACCACACCGTATGTGAAAAGTCAGGGGCCTTTTACATCACAGTATAAGCCGAAACCGAAATTTATGTGTTTTAGGTGCCACCAGGAGGGTCATAAGGCAAATGAGTGCCCTAGTCGACCTCCTCCGGCAGCCGTGTCTTTTGCTCACGGCATTGGAGTGTTCAAGAGGACATCGGAGTTTGTTAGAGGCATTTCTTCCGAGGTAAATACACTGCCAGTGCAGAAGGATCCGGAAGGCTTATTCCCTGTCCGTGATGCCTTTAGTGACCACAGGGGACTCGGTTGTGTGGAGTGGGGGGGTAGAAGACATGAGGTGAGAATTTTGCGTGACACTGGGGCATCGCAAACACTGTTGAGAAATTTCACTGGTAAACCTGTCAATACGGCGCGGGTGGTTGTGGTTCAGGGAGTTAATGCGACAAGGTCATACCCGCTTGTAAGAATGAAGATGGAAGTTGATGGTGTGATTCGTGACCTGGATGTAGGAATTGTGGAGAAGTTACCTGTTGGGGGCGTCGACCTCCTTCTTGGCATCGACTTTGCGGGGCCTACTTCTGAGGCTCCACCATTAGTCGTTGTCGAGAAGCCGGCCGACGTGAGTAGGGAGGAGCAGGAGTGGGTTGGGAAGTGTCCGGGGCAGCCTATGGAGTGTGTTGTCACCGGGGATTCTGCATCCAGGGAGTCACATTCTGGTCAACAATCTTTAGATCAGCGGAGGAAGGGTACCGAGAAGGGGTTGAAAGTTGATGCGGTTGAGAGTTTAGTGTCAACGGACCTTCTCGGGGACTCATTATTAGGACCACATTTCGAGTCTGGAGAAGACCCAGTAACTGTTCCTGAAGGGGCAGAGGATGGGCTTCAAAAGACGAAAGAGTTGAAGGAGGACAGTGATGCACAGTCGGGAGATGTAGCAACAAGGTACCCTGACGCGTACCCTATGAGAAATGGGTCGACGAAAACGGTGGTCCGAAGCTTGCTAGTGTATTTTTCCCGGTATGGATACCCGCAGGGGATTCAGTCAGTCCGGGGACCCAATTTCACTTCTGGCCTCTTTGTACAAGCAATGCCGCAGCATGGGATTGTTGGGGTTGTGTCATCTGCATATCATCCGGAGAGCCAGGGTGTGTTAGAGCGATGGCACTCAGCCTTGAAATCTGTGCTTCGTTGTTGTTGCTTTGAGAGTGGGAGGGATTGGGATTTTGGCCTGCCATGTGTTTTGTTTGCTGTGTGGGAGGTACCTGGGGAGAGTTTGGGATTCAGCCCTAATGAGCTCGTCTTTGGACACCGTGTCAGAGGGCCTCTCCATATGGTTGAAGAAGTATGGGAGGGCGCAGAAAAACCTTGTTCTATGCTCAAGTGTGTCCTCAACAGTTAAGAACAGATGTTGCGCAGTCTGGAGTTGGCTGGCCGTAATTTGACTAGCTCTCAGGCCCTCAGGAAGGACAGGTACGACCTCAAGGTTGAACTCAGGGAGTTTCACGTGGGTCAGGAGGTGTTGATTCTACTGCCCCTTGTAGGTCACCCCTTATCTGCGAAGTACGCTGGTCCTTATAGGGTGGTGGAGGAGCTATCAGACCTGGATTACTTGGTAGCCACTCCAGACAGACAGAAGCGCAATCAGTTATTTCATGATAATCCCATGAAGGAGTATGGGAGGCACCCCCCTGAGCCTCTCGCTGTGCCTGTGATGACGTTTAGCAGTCAAGGTGGAGAAGGAGAACGGGACAGTCAAGCTCAGGTGGAGGATAACTGGAAGGATAAGAAGTTCAAATGGGCGCCTGAGTGTGAGAAGGTGTTTAGGGAAGTAAAACACCTGTTGTGCACTCACCCGATCCTCAGGGCCCCTGACTTTAGCCTACCTTCCCAACTAGCAACGGAGGCTAGTGGTGTGGGGGCTGGTGCCGTCCTTGTGGAAAAGGACGATGATGGGCTGGAGCATCCTGTTAGTTTCTGCTCGGAGAAGTACAATTCGGCCCAGGGGAGCTGCTCTGTTTTCAAGGAGGAGCTGCTGGCGGTTGTACTTGCTCTGAGGCATTTCGAGGTCTGTGTTCCAGCCTATGGTCCGGTCGTTGTAGTTTACCCAGATTATCACCCTCTCAAGTTCTTGGACCAGTTTCACAATCGGAATATGAGGCTGACCAGGTGGTCACTAAGGTTATTGGTATATAACCTGGACATACGCCATATTGCCGGTTGTGACAACGTGGTTGCAGATGGTCGTTCAAGGGTGTATGATCCTGGGTAGATTGACACACGGGTAGCCTCCTGCTTTAGTTTGAATAGTATTTTGCGCTTGGTGCTTGTTGGCTCGCGGTTGTAGCCCAGCGTATTGGGTCGTAAAGCAGGAGTTGAGCGTTTGGTATAGAAGAAAACACTAGGCTTGCCCCTATAGTGCAGCCGAAATAAACAAATTATAAACATAAAAATCAAATAAAAACTCTTTCTTTGATAGTTGAATTTGTTTTAGTATGTTATAGCAGTAATTCTGAGTTGCACTCCTCTCAGAATGCTGGGCTAGAGAAGCTCGCTCTTGAGGAGCATAACTACATATAATTTAACCTATGGTGTTGGGGAGGGTTATAATTTTGTAAAATGTTTTGTTGAAGAACTGTGCCAAATATTTTACTGCCGCTGGGTGATGGGAAGTGGAGATATAGCATGGGTTCTAACCATCAGATTTTTGTGAGCCTTGGGGCCTCTGAGAAAAATCTTGGGGGGGGTGTGACGTTAACCACTCCGTTAGAACCTACAGTGACTCGCTAGGATCGCCAGGGCAGTGGATGGGGCTACAGTTTGTGTATTAGAGTGTGCTTTATTTCATATGAAAGCTTGTGTCATGGGCAGTCCAGAAAGGCTCTTTGTTTTCGCCCATGTCAAGGCTTTATATATTTAATTGTAAAGTATATGTTTTATCCTTAACTAGTAATGATAAGATCAGAGAGAGAGAGAGAGTAGAACAGAGTGAGAGGGGGCGCGTAGTGTTTTTGCCCCGCTCGATGACGTCACAGCTGGCTGGCCTCGTGGGGATTGGTTGAGGGAGTTCTTTACCATGCTTGGTGACGTAATGTTTTGCTAGCTACTTTGGTAGTGGCTAAAGGACTTGTAACCGCTTCTTTCCCACGCGGCTCGAGCTGGTGCGAGTATATATACAGTTCCTCGCCACTCTCTCCCTCAGATCTGGTTTCTAGAACGCACCCATCTTTTTCCCTTGCTACCTGTCACCTGCTCTGTACCTGAGAATCTTTTCCTCTGCCTATCTCTCTCATTTTCCATATCTTTCACCACCTTTTATTAACATTATATCCCCTCTGGTTAACGCTGCAAAATCAGCTTCATGCTGGCCAGTTGCATTGTGCGTTAAGGT
The DNA here is from genome assembly GCA_032716605.1 of Paralithodes platypus. NCBI lineage: Eukaryota > Metazoa > Arthropoda > Malacostraca > Decapoda > Lithodidae > Paralithodes > Paralithodes platypus. Next base: position 11,324,877 of record CM064531.1, read on the forward strand.
CTGATATAACCCATGTATGTTAGTTGTTAAGATAAGTGGATCACGAAGCATTGGTTGGCTTTCATATTACTGCTTCCTTTAATTATTAGTGTTCTGCTGGATTAGATAATGCTAGACTAGGAGTCTGATATTATAAGGTATTGTTTCCTATGAGTGCTGGCTTTAGTTAAAAGCTGCACGACATACCTGAGAACTGGAGTTGATTGAGTAAATTCTAGTCTGTGTGCCATTGAGAGTAGAGCATGCACGAATGAGGGCTTTTTGCCTATACCATTCTGCACTGTTCTAGTCTCGATTGTTTGTCTTTGAGGTACGCCAGGAGAACGCTTAATACTTCGGTATTAAGGTTTCTCAAGAGAGCTACCCTTCATTATAAAGTAATATTTGACGCACAGACTTGAGATTTGCACTAGGCTATGCCGCATGCCATGCGCACCAGTATCTCGTATCATTGACTCTAGCTAGACTTTATCAATCATAGTAGACATTAAGTATATTAACCTAATTACTCTTTTTATGCATACCCATTTATTATTACACAAGCATTTCGCAGCCTAGTTTGATGTATTGAGACACAAACGACTTAGGCTCTTTTTGTTGATAGGAATACTGCATTGTCGTGGCGATTATTATTATTGTTGTTGTGTTTAGGATATTCTTGGCTCCGACGGCATTATATATATTCTGCCTTTGTGTGTGCATAGCCTGCACGAGCATTGTTCCGCTGCCTGCCTTTTTGGGTTCCATTTCCGATACGAGCATCTTTATAGCATCTAACATTTAAAGAAGATTCCTTGTTAGTGTTGAAGGACTTTAGTGCACTTTCTTTCATGCAGGAGTGCCTGACATTTATTGATTAAAGTAACGTAAGCTGTAACTTCTCTTACCACCTTACTTTGCATACCATAACCAAGCACCTTCGGTTATAGGTAGTAATAGGCTGTTTTCACATAACATTAAGCCTAGAGTAGACGCACATTTATTGAGAGTTTGATAGCCTATAATTGCATATAGAACTCTGTAGAGTATTTGTGTTCTTTGTTCACTGGGAATATACATCAGAGGTTGGAGCTAGCGCTTTCCGTTGTAACATTTATGCCATTACTAGTCCAATGAATAAGAGCCCTGATATATTTGAACCCTAGTCGTAACAGTTTATACCCTATTAATTGAGATAGTTTATACCCTATTAATTGAAATAGTTTATACCCTATTAATTGAGATAGTTTATACCCTATTAATTGAGATAGTTTATACCCTATTAATTGAGATAGTTTATACCCTATTAATTGAGATAGTTGATACCCTATTCATTGAGATAGTCTATACCCTATTAATTGAGATAGTTTATACCCTATTAATTGAGATAGTTTATACCCTATTAATTCCCACAGATCCTTCCTAAGCTGTAACAAGTCGTCTAATGATAGCCAGAATAAACTATCAAAACGCGTCATATTACTGGTACTGGTATATTGAACATTAAGGGGGCCCACCTCGTATTTGTTTGTCTCTCTCTCCCTCTCTCTCTGGGTTGTATCCATTCGGCCCTTCAGCCTACTGTTTTAAGACGTTTATCCCCATCCAGGTGTCGATTTCTTTCTAGCGAGCGATTGCGAGCCAGCATTATATGGAGAAATCCGGCTACGCCGGAGACATTTTCTTTCGAAAAATGTATAAATTTAGCCTACTGTCATTTTGTTTTTAAATTATGCTAGCTTGCTACCGCTCGCCAGGAAAAAATCGACACCTGGTTGGGGATAAGCATCAGTAGGCTGAATGGGGGCATGGGACTGAATGGATACAACCCAAAGAGAGAAAAAAACGAGGTGAGCCCCCTTAAGACCCGTTTATCATGAAGTTGTTTACGTCTGAGTTACACAGATACTCGGACCACACAGACCTTGCTGTCCATACTATAGTATATATATATATAGTATACTACCGGTATAGTATAATATAGTATATGTAAGTGGGCCAGAGATCATGACCTCTATCCCTTGTAACTCAAAAAGGGCTACGGCAAATTGGCTGTACATTTCCACATCTATTCCTTGACTGACTCTTCCCAAATGGTAGAACTATTAGCTTGATTACTCTAGTCGTGTTTGAGTTACAGAAGTTAGAGGTCATGATTTCTTTCCCACCTACAGCGAATAGACTATAGGTGGTCCGGCTTTAATAATACTACTAGTGATAGGGACAGTTTATAGTAGATGAACAGGACAGTGAAGTATAAAGGCTCTCTCCTCACCCTCCGCTCCATCCGGCTAAAAAGCAATTCATATGTTTGTCACCAACCAACTTTACTTCTAAACTCAATTAATGAAATCAACAAATACATGTGGCACTCCAAGGACTCGAACCTAGGATACTCACACCGGAAAATAGGATGAAGTGTATGTAACCTTCTGGGTCAGGAAATGTTCACAAGGACACAATTATGTATAGGATAGAAAGATATTAGTCTCAAAGGAAATTAACATTGACATTACCGGTACCTACTAATTTTAAGGGGAGATGGGCGTATTTAGCCTATTTGCTTATATATATATATATATATATATATATATATATATATATATAAATTATTTTTAGTTTCCTCCCTAGACCTCCATCAAGCTTAAAAAATCCCCCCCCCCCCCCCCCCCCCCAGACCACCCTTCAAGATACATTTATAAATGTTTCGATTGAAAAATGTGTCGGCCGAAGGCCGGTTCCTCTTAAATTACAGGCTCGCTGTCGCTCGCCAAGAAAAAATCGTCACCGAAATTGCATGAAATTTCTTAATATTGGCAAACAAATGGGGTGAAAGATCTAAAAATCACCAAACTAATGGGGCAAACGTCTTAATATCTCAGAACTAAGGGGGCTAAACATGAGGGAGAAGGGGTGCCAGAAAACCGAGCCATCCCCCCTTAAATATATTCCTTGATATTAACCCTGTGATGATTATGACGCATTGTGACAGTTTGTTCTGGCCACCATTGGACGACTTTATACAGCTTAGGAAGGATCTGTGGGAATGATAAAGGCAAAGACTATCTCAATTAACCCTGTGACCTCCATAGACCTTCCCTAAGCTGAATATAATCGTATAATTATAGCCAGAACACTGACACGAAATGCGTAATTGATCACTTGCGAGTTTTAGGCTATAAGGAAGTTGGAGCCGTAGACATCGATATAAAACGGAAAAGCAATAATAATGTAGGTTTGTGATAGGTAACAAGTATGGAAAATTTAATGATATGTATTTATGCCTGTACTAAGACCGTATTGTAGCTGGTAATTCTGCTTAAGGGGAGACTGACCGTTTCATGTATTTTTTAGTTTCCTCCCTAGACCTCCATCAAGCTTAAAAAAACACCCCCTAGACCCCCCTTCAAGATAAAAAAACACCCCCTAGACCCCCCTTCAAGATAAAAAAAAACCCAAGACCCCCCTTCAACATAAACCCCCCCCCCCCAAGACCCCCCTTCAAGATAAAAAAACACCCCCTAGACCCCCCTTCAAGATAAAAAAAAACACCCCCTAGAACCCTTTTCAAGATAAAAAAAAATCCCCTAGGACCCATTTCAAGATAAAAAAACACCCCCTAGAACCCTTTTCAAGATAAAAAAACACCCCCCTAGACCCTCTTCAAGATAAAAAAAACACCCCTAGACCCTCTTCAAGATAAAAAAAACTCCCCCTAGATCCCTTTTCAAGATAAAAAAACACCCCCTAGATCCCGTTACAAGATAAAAAAAACACCCCCTAGACCCCCCTTCAAGATAAAAAAACACCCCCTAGAACCCGTTTCAAGATAAAAAAAACACCCCCTAGAACCCTTTTCAAGATAACAAAAAATCCCCTAGACCCTCTTCAAGATAAAAAAACACCCCCTAGACCCCTATAAGATAAAAAAACACCCCCTAGACCCCCCCTCAAGATAAAAAAAACACCCCCTAGACCCCCCTTCAAGATAAAAAAAACACCCCCTAGACCCCTATAAGATAAAAAAAAAAAACCCTAGACCCCCCTTCAAGATAAAAAATCCACCCCCTAGACCCCCCTTCAAGATAAAAAAAACACCCCCTAGACCCCCTTTCAAGATAAAAAAACACCCCCTAGACCCCCTTTCAAGATAAAAAAACACCCCCTAGACCCCCCTTCAAGATAATTTGTTTTACATTTTTTGGCAGAAAAATGTCTGGGCCGAAGGCCAGTTCCTCTTAAAATTACAGGCTGCTCGCTATCAGTCGCCAGGAAATAATCGACACCTAAATGGCATGAAATGTCTTAAAATTGACAACGAAATGGGGCGAAAGGTGTTAAAATCGCCAAACTAATGGGCCGAACGTCTTATAATCTCAAAACTAATGGGGCTAAACATTAGGGAGAAGGGGGTTCAGAAAAACTGTCTGCCTCCCCTTAATATCGATGTCTACAGGTCCAAACTTCCTTATAGCCTGAAACTCGCAAGTGGTCAATTGGATCTTGATAGGGTTAATCCAATCTGAGGAGCAGAGAATAGTTGAACACGCATATGGACGAGATGGGTTGGGTGTGAAAGGGATCTACCGTGTGTGGGCCAATCGACTCTCTGTAAACTCCCATTTTCTTATGTTCTTATGTAAACAGCTGACGGTAAATTGACCAAACTATAAGGAAGTTGGAGCCGTAAACATTGATATAATTCAATTTTTAACCCGTATAGTACCAGTGACGTTCTTTTAATTTTAGTCTAGCTACTATTAGACGATTGCATCAAGCTTAGGAAGGACCTCTAGCAATAATAAGGCTTCAAACTATCTCAACCAACCCTATTAACTACCACACATCCTTCCTAAGCTGCATAATATCGTCTAAATATAGCTATAATAAAATATAACACACGTCGCTGGTACTCAAAGGGTTAACATCGTTCCTAACACCAATAACACCCAAAATTAAATTAATGAAAGTTTGTGATTCTCCCAGGATTCGAACCCAGGATATCTCATACATAACTTACACGCTCTAACCATTACACCATCAAGACAGTTATATAATCTATATTTAATTATTTCACTCCAACACCAAACACCTCCCAAGGAAATTAATGAAAGCAAGCATGTGATCCACCGGGATTGGAACCTGGGTTACCACATACAGATTGTAAACACTAACCATTACACCACCGAGGCAGTTATAATTACACCACACGGCTACTATTAACCCTTTGTAGCCCTGACGCGTTTTAGCAGTTTATTTTGGCTATCATTAGACGATTTTATGCAGCTTAGGAAGGATCTGTGGGTATTACAAGGGTAAATACTATCTCAATCAAGCCTTTGACTTCCATATACCGTTACTAATCTGAATACAATCGTCTAATAGTAGCCAGAAACGGAACAGAAACGCGTATTGGAGCTTGAAAGGGTTAATATCTATCTATCGAATACTGGACATTGATCAAATATAAACAAAATACAATAATAATGTATTGTAGGTGATAGATAGAATGTATGTTGAGTTTGGTTTAAGGGGGGAAGGGCCGGTTTTCTGGAACCTTTTCTCTCTCGTGTTAAGCCCCATTTGTTTTGAGATGTTAAGATGCTTGCCCCATTAGTTAGTCGATTTTAAGACCTTCGCCCCATTTCTTCGTCAATATTTAGACCTTTCGTGATATTTAGGTATCGATTTTTTCCCTGGCGAACGACAGTGAGCCTGTAATGTTGAAAGAACCGGCCTTCGACCGGAACATTTTTTTACCGAAAAATGTACAAATTTATCTAATGGATGTTTTTTTCTAAATTTGATGGAGGTCTAGGGAGGACACTAAAAAATAATGAATACATGCATAAATCGCCAAACTAACGGAACGAACGTCTTAAAACCTCAAAGATAATATGCTAAACATGAGGGAGAAGGGGGTCCATAAAAAGCGAGTACTACCCCCTTAATATATTGATAAATGTACCACAACCGTATCTTAACCCCTTCAGCACGATGACTTATTGTTACCTTGGATTGTGGTTAACATTAAACGATTATATGCAGTTTAACCCATACAGTATTCTGGACACTACAAGGCAATTTTATTCAGCTCAGGAAGGACCTTTAGCTATAATAAGGCTTCAAAGCTACCTCAACCAACCTTTCTTTTAACTACCACATATCCTTCCTAAGCTGCATAATATCGTCTAAATATAGTTAAAATACAATATAACACACGTCGCTGGTACTCAAAGGGTTATAATAATAATATAATAATCATACTTTATTTCAGACTCACACAGTACAGAGGGGACCATACTGGGGTCCATATATACCTTATAGTAACATAAATATATATAAGCTACTGTTAAGAAGGACCTATATTATTCAGAGGGTTTATTGAGACCGAGCTATCGCTCGCCAGGAAAAATATGACACCTAAAGGGCACGAAAGCTAGGTTTTAAAATTGACAAAGACATGGGGCGAAAGTTCTTTATATCGCCAAACTAATGAGGCGAACGTCTTAAAATCCCAAATCTAATGGGCTAAACATTAGGGAGAAGGGGGTCCAGAGAAAAATTAACCCTTCATTTAACCGCAATGAATATAATTAAGGGGAGTGTCTTTTCTGGATCTCCCTTCTCCCTCATGTTTAGCCTCATTGGTTTTGAGATTATAACGTATTCGCCGCATTAGTTTGGCGATTTTAGGACGTTTCACCTAATTTCTTTGTCAATTTTAAGATCTTTCGTGCCACTTAGGTATGCGGTGTGCCAGGAGAGATAGGGCGGGATTTTCAATTATAATTTGTATTTAGGCATGTTACCGTTTAAAATGCGTTTTCTCTAACAGTTATTAAGAGAACGGATAGTTTAGGGTAACTCAATTATTGTAAACTGATTTTTTTTTTAATTTGTTATGAATTTTCATAATATTCATGTTATATAATATATTCTATTATTCCCAATTAATTTACCGACTGCAAGGTGTGGTATATTCCTGCATAACGGCATGCATTATATCTCTAGAACTGGGCAGTGTTATAGCATATTTGTTGTTTGTACATATATATGTATTATGTATGTTGCTTCGTAGTATAGTATAAATGGAAAATATACTTGTTAAATGAATAATTAGAGGGCATCTGTGGACTCACTTTTACAATTTCCCAGCTCAGCTGGTGGACGACGAGTGGAGGTGAGTCGAGTTGTATACTGATATTCTATTGGTCAATAAACTGGGTGTGACGTCACGAGCGATGATGGCATAATATGAATGGTTGTTGTGGGAGTACGTCACTGTCTAGACGGTGACGTCACAAATTCTCGCGAAATTTTAACGGGTGTAGAAATACACGTCAGTCCATATAATGAGCCTCTTTTGTTTCTCAATCCCTCTACGACGTCACATTGACTCATTTATTATCCTTGGTGTTTATAATCTCTCGGAGTCGGGCCAGTCGGCCATATTTGAAATGGTGGAAGTGTTGTTCAATGAATAGTGAAGTGTTTTTGCTTCATGAAAACACCTACAACATCTTCTATTAAACGGGATTACGAACGGAGCTTCCAGCGGCATTGTGTTAATTTGGCTGCAGACCATTATTCTCCAGTACACCAAGGGTAAGGGTTTTATACCGTCGTTTTTTGGGTCCAAGCCTAGGCTACGTTTACCACAGAATCTTTAATGGATATCCTCAATACAGACTTATTTCTTTCACTTACCTCGTCAATAATAACCTATATAGGTGCAGAGGCCCTGAATTATATAAAAGAAAAAGTGATGTTGAAACATTATCTGCAATTTAGCCATGTTCATTAACTCTTAGCCCACTTAACCCCTTCAGACTCATATGACGCAGAGGTTGGCAGATTAGCAATAAGAAATAGAGTTCTCTCACTCTTAAAATTACCTCTTTTGGCGACCGTCAATGTTTTATGAATTAAATACAAAACCAGCGGGGGTGTGGGGCCGGCAGCCCCCACCTAATATACTAGGTTAGGTTAGGTAAGGTTGTTAGGTTACGCTAATATTACCCCTTATTTTCGTCTTTTACCCCTCAATTTCCCTGTAGGCCTATTTCATAGCCCTCCCCACTATCGGGGGCCGTATCTTAAGATTGTTGGATAATGGGGACAACTCTTTTTCCGGAGATTCTAATTAATGACAACCACTGTATAATGATGAAAACTAGCTAAAACCCCAAAAAAAACTCACGAAATAAAAGTTGGCCAGGTTCCTGGATATTTTCCCTAATTTGCATGAACAAATTGTAATATAGAAACCTTATAAATCATATAAATAACAAATCCACAAAAATACAATCATTGAAAATAGCTGTGGTCCGTCTCCTTAATATTGACCGAAAAAACGCCCATTCTAATAAATCTCAGAGCTCTTTCGGACAGTCACTGTTTACAAACGCCTTCTTTATGCAGTATAATCAATATTTACCCCCTGCTGGCAACATAGATGACGATTTCAATAATTCATGGGGTGGGGGGGGGGGGGGGAAAGCCCCCCCTCAACCCTTCGTGTATCCAACATTGGCATTATAACTAAGACCATGAATAGAGCCTACACTCATTTCTCAAAATCTGGAGGAAAAAACATAACAAATAAGGGTGCGAGCCTATTCCCTATAATTACCAATATATCACTTCATCTTGGGACGATACCGCTCTCGCAAATTAACCTTACCGTTCACGAGGCAAATACGGGGATGGGGGATACTAATTAGTATTGATAAATAGAAACGGTTTGAATATCAAGACGCAAATTACACAGTGCACTAATGCATTATAATACACGTTGTGTGAAACATATACACCGCTGATGTTAAATTAACCGGGTGTAAGATTAAGAGGGTGTAAAAATAAGCGGGTGTAATGACGACATGTTGGCCGAGGGCTGGAATGACGTCATCGCTGAGGCCCGCCTTGGCTGATGACGTCACGATAATCAACAACCAATCACAAGCAAGGATACACAACGTCTTGGCTTGGTTAATCAAGATGGCTATATTCTAGTTAATCTCCGTGTTTCAACCCCTCTCTTTCCCTGATATATTTCATACCCTCCCCAGCTATCGGGGTTTAGTATTGTTGAGGTAAGTGAAGAAAATAACTAAGAAATATGAGTATATAAATAAGGATCCTTAGTTAATGGGCAAACAAAATACGGTGACTACCGCTACATAGGATCTTACCCAAGGTATTATTTAACTGACGTAAATACAATTATCAGCAAAACATTATCAAAGTGGATAAGATGTGCGGATGAACAGCCAAGTTCCTCAATCTTCCCCAAACATGTACGAAGGCAAGTCGCGTTTTCAACACTGCCTTAAGATTTATCGAAGTTATTACCGATATAGAACTGATTTGTACCTAAGATTATACCATTAATTACAACAACACAAAATGACCACCAGCTGTAAGTAGCCTACAGCTATAGCTGGCAGGCCAGCGACCACAGCTGGGAGTCGGACTTGGACATGGGAGAAATTGATCAGCTGATTCTTCACGAAGAACTTAAGGATATCTTCTCTGATATGGTTGGCTTCGAGGAAGTCTACAAGGACAAGAAAATCCCAGTTTTGCGTTCTACAGATGACATAAACTGTGATATTGATAGGATTCGCAAGATAGGTGCAGGAACTTATGGCGAGGCATGGCTAGTGTATTACAGTGGAAGATTTTGTGTTCTGAAGAGTGCACTGCCCGGCGCCCCTTCACTTGCCAGAGAAGTATCGGTTCTACACCAGTTGGATGGAGCGGGAGGGGTACCTAAACTTTTGGCGGCCACAGATGACTTTACTCAGATGATCATTAGTTATTGTCCAGGCAAGGTTCTGAAGGAAGTGCTAGCTAGTGATGATTGCCCCGCGATGTGCAGTACTGGATCACACTGTTTATAAAGTTGGCCGAGGGGTAGAAGGATATCCATGGATGTGGGTTTGTTCATAACGACCTACACCTTGGAAACATTATTGTTGATGACGGTGACACTAGTGGTGGGCCAAGCAATGTGTCTATTATTGATCTTGGTCTTGCCACACCGCCAGGACCTTTCCGGTACTTCAAGGCTCACTCTCAGGAAAATGTTCACGGGGATAAATGGTATCCCTGTGAACTGTTTGGCGAACACATCACGACAACTGCAACGGACATTTACAGTCTAGGCTACCTGATTAAGAAAGTACTTGATACCTGTCCGTCTCTTCGTTCTAATGGATTAAATTTCCTTGTATCTACACTTATGAATGACGTTCACCAAAGTCGCCCCACTCTAAATGAGTTTATAACTCATCTTGAGTTCATTGGTAACCAAACTGATGTCTGTGAAAACCTGTCACCTATTACTGACACAGGCAACAAAGTCACACCACACAAGTTGGAAGAGGACAGCGCTGGGTGTTGTTCTTCACGCCCAGAATCAGCCGCTGAATCAAGTAGTGAGGTCTCGTGCTGGATGGAGCTTGATTCTAATGATTAATAACTCTAACCCTTTCTGTTGACTATGTCTCCACTTTCTTCTATGTTATTACTATACTCTTTTCCAAATAAGTAGGCCAAAACTCTTGAATAATAACCTCTATAACTCACAAACCACTAGAGTAATCCACCTATTATTTATAACATTTGGGAAAGGTCAGGTAGGGAAATGAACAGCCCATTTGCTCTAGCCCTTTTTGAGTTACAGAGGTTAGAGTTCACGAGTTCTGGCCTACCAATTTGGGGCAGGGTATAGCATTACAATTTCATTCACATTAGGAAAGGTCTTCAAGATTCAAAGATTAAGAACAATATAGTTTTAATCTTTTGGATGGTGCAGAAACGCCCGGGACACCGAAGCCCTACCCAAGGCCCTGTGCCCCTTAACAATTATGAAGGGAAAGTTGAGGGGCGAAGGAAAAATGTGACGCTTTGGCTCCCATTCACCTGGACATTCTTAGTGAAAAAGCAGGGAGGGTTCTGTGGGGGCGCTCAGTTATGGCCTTGGCCTTGCTCGGGACCTTGGGGCTGTTCGGTCAGACAACCTGGGGAACAACAACAACAACAACCTTTTGGATGTTCTCCTAAAGGATACAGAGGCAAAACATGACTATCAGTATTGTACTGAAATGGCTAATGGGGAGAATTTCTTTTTATTAACCCATACAGTACCAGGGACGTCCTTTTCATCCTATTCTGGCAACTATTAGACGAGTTCATTCAGCTTAGGAAGGACCTCTAGAAATAATGAGGCTTCCAACTCTCTTAAACCAGCCTTTTATCTACCACAGATCCTTCCTAAGCTGCATAATACTGTCTTAATATAGCTGGAATAAGATACAACACACGTCGCTGGTACTCAGAGGGTTAATATTATTTCTTATAATAATTGTTGTTATTTAAGTTACCCCTTGACGCTCTGACGCGTTTTAGCAGATTATTTTGGCTATCATTAGACGATGTTATGCAGCTTAGGAAGGATCTGTGGGTATTAAAAGGGTAAAGGCTATCTCAATCAACCCTCTGACTTCCATATACCTTTCCTAATCTGAATAAAATCGTCTAATAATTACCAGAAAACAGAAAAGAAATGCGTCTTGGATCTTGAAAGGGTTAACATAACATCCCGAAGACCCAACCTTCCAGAAAATCTTGTGCATTTTTTATAACGCAGAAAAATTGCCCAGCCAAAGTCCGGTTCCTCCTATATTACAAGCTGGCTATCACTCGACACCTAAATGGCATAAAAGGTCTTAGAGTGGACAGTGAATTGGGGCGGAAGGTCTTAAAATCGCCAAACTAATGGGCAGAACGTCTTAAAATCTGAAAACGTATGGGGGCTTAGCATGAGGGAGAAGGTGGACCAGAAAAACCAACCATCTCTTTAACCCTCTCAGTATCAGGACGCATTTTGTTAATTAATATTTGGCTACTATTCGACAATTGTTTGCTGTTTAAAAAGGGCCTCCAGCAATTAACAAGCTTCGAACTATCTCACTTAACCCTTTAAAGGGCATCCAGCAATTAACAAGCTTCGAACTATCTCACTTAACCCTTTAAAGGGCATCCAGCAATTAACAAGCTTCGAACTATCTCACTTAACCCTTTAAAGGGCATCCAGCAATTAACAAGCTTCGAACTATCTCACTTAACCCTTTAAAGGGCATCCAGCAATTAACAAGCTTCGAACTATCTCACTTAACCCTTTAAAGGGCCTCCAGCAATTAACAAGCTTCGAACTATCTCACTTAACCCTTTAAAGGGCCTCCAGCAATTAACAAGCTTCGAACTATCTCACTTAACCCTTTAAAGGGCCTCCAGCAATTAACAAGCTTCGAACTATCTCACTTAACCCTTTAAAGGGCCTCCAGCAATTAACAAGCTTCGAACTATCTCACTTAACCCTTTAAAGGGCCTCCAGCAATTAACAAGCTTCGAACTATCTCACTTAACCCATTAAAGGGCATCCAGCAATTAACAAGCTTCGAACTATCTCACTTAACCCTTTAAAGGGCCTCCAGCAATTAACAAGCTTCGAACTATCTCACTTAACCCTTTAAAGGGCCTCCAGCAATTAACAAGCTTCGAACTATCTCACTTAACCCTTTAAAGGGCATCCAGCAATTAACAAGCTTCGAACTATCTCACTTAACCCTTTAAAGGGCCTCCAGCAATTAACAAGCTTCGAACTATCTCACTTAACCCTTTAAAGGGCCTCCAGCAATTAACAAGCTTCGAACCTTCGAACTATCTCACTTAACCCTTTAAAGGGCCTCCAGCAATTAACAAGCTTCGAACTATCTCACTTAACCCTTTAAAGGGCCTCCAGCAATTAACAAGCTTCGAACTATCTCACTTAACCCTTTAAAGGGCCTCCAGCAATTAACAAGCTTCGAATTATCTCACTTAACCCTTTAAAGGGCCTCCAGCAATTACCAAGCTTCGAACTATATCACTTAACCCTTTAAAGGGCCTCCAGCAATTACCAGGCTTCGAACTATCTCACTTCACCAAAGGGCATCCAGCAATTACCAGGCTTCGAACTATCTCACTTCACCAAAGGGCATCCAGCAATTACCAGGCTTCGAACTATCTCACTTAACCCTTTAAAATGGACCTCCAGCAATTACCAGGCTTCGAACTATCTCACTTAACCCTTTAAAATGGACCTCCAGCAATTAACAAGCTTCGAACTATCTCACTTAACCCTTTAAAGGGCCTCCAGCAATTACCAAGCTTCGAACTATCTCACTTAACCCTTTAAAGGGCCTCCAGCAATTAACAAGCTTCGAACTATCTCACTTAACCCTTTAAAGGGCATCCAGCAATTACCAAGCTTCCAACTATCTCACTTAACCCTTTAAAGGGCCTCCAGCAATTACCAAGCTTCGAACTATCTCACTTAACCCTTTAAAGGGCCTCCAGCAATTACCAAGCTTCCAACTATCTCACTTAACCCTTTCTACTACCACAGATCCTTCTTAAACTGCATAAAATCGCCTAAATGTAGCTGAAATAAAATACAAAATACGTCACCGGTATAGAAGGGGTTAACCCTCTCAGTATCAAGACGCATTTTGTTAATTATATTCTGGCTACTGTCAGACAATTGTATGCAGTTTAGAAAATATGTATGGTAATCAAACTAAAATATGTATGGTAATCAAACTAAAATATGTATGGTAACCAAACTAAAATATGTATGGTAACCAAACTAAAATATGTATGGTAATCAAACTAAAATATGTATGGTAACCAAACTAAAATATGTATGGTAACCAAACTAAAATATGTATGGTAATCAAACTAAAATATGTATGGTAACCAAACTAAAATATGTATGGTAACCAAACTAAAATATGTATGGTAACCAAACTAAAATATGTATGGTAATCAAACTAATATATGTATGGTAACCAAACTAAAATATGTATGGTAATCAAACTAAAATATGTATGGTAACCAAACTAAATATGTATGGTAACCAAACTAAAATATGTATGGTAATCAAACTAAAATATGTATGGTAACCAAACTAAAATATGTATGGTAACCAAACTAAAATATGTATGGTAACCAAACTAAAATATGTATGGTAATCAAACTAATATATGTATGGTAACCAAACTAAAATATGTATGGTAATCAAACTAAAATATGTATGGTAACCAAACTAAAATATGTATGGTAATCAAACTAAAATATGTATGGTAACCAAACTAAAATATGTATGGTAACCAAACTAAAATATGTATGGTAATCAAACTAATATATGTATGGTAACCAAACTAAAATATGTATGGTAATCAAACTAAAATATGTATGGTAACCAAACTAAAATATGTATGGTAACCAAACTAAAATATGTATGGTAATCAAACTAAAATATGTATGGTAACCAAACTAAAATATGTATGGTAATCAAACTAAAATATGTATGGTAACCAAACTAAAATATGTATGGTAATCAAACTAATATATGTATGGTAACCAAACTAAAATATGTATGGTAATCAAACTAAAATATGTATGGTAACCAAACTAAAATATGTATGGTAACCAAACTAAAATATGTATGGTAACCAAACTAAAATATGTATGGTAACCAAACTAAAATATGTATGGTAATCAAACTAAAATATGTATGGTAATCAAACTAAAATATGTATGGTAACCAAACTAAAATATGTATGGTAATCAAACTAATATATGTATGGTAACCAAACTAAAATATGTATGGTAATCAAACTAAAATATGTATGGTAATCAAACTAAAATATGTATGGTAACCAAACTAAAATATGTATGGTAATCAAACTAATATATGTATGGTAACCAAACTAAAATATGTATGGTAATCAAACTAAAATATGTATGGTAACCAAACTAAAATATGTATGGTAACCAAACTAAAATATGTATGGTAACCAAACTAAAATATGTATGGTAATCAAACTAAAATATGTATGGTAACCAAACTAAAATATGTATGGTAACCAAACTAAAATATGTATGGTAACCAAACTAAAATATGTATGGTAATCAAACTAAAATATGTATGGTAACCAAACTAAAATATCTATGGTAATCAAATTAAAATATTTATGGTAATCAAACTAAAATATGTATGGTAATCAAACTAAAAACTCTCCCAATTAAGGGGAGGTTTTTAGTGTGTTTCCTAAACTTCTATCAAGCTTGAAATTACACCCCCTTGACCCCTTTTCAAGATAAATTTGTACATTTTTCGGTAGAAAAATGTCCCGGCCGAAGGCCGGTTGCTCTTAAATTACAGGCTCGCTATTGCTCGCCAGGATAAAATCGACACCTAAATGGCACGAAAGGTCTTAATATGGGGTGAAAGTTCTTAAAATCGCTAAACTAATGGGGCAATCTTTTTATAATATCAAAAGCAATGGGGCTAAACATGAGGGAGAAAGGGGTCAAGAAAAAAATCCCTCAAGTGGAGATCTCCCCTTAACCTTCTAACTCCCACAACTTATTGCTAAACTGACCAAAATCGTCCATAATCCGTTCATTCTAGGTTGGGCAGAAATCGTCCATAATCCGGTCATTCTAGGTTGGGTAGGAATCGTAACCTCTAACCTCTGAAACTCAAAAAAGGCTAGAGCAAACGGGCCGTGAATATATATACACCTATTCCCTAGCCAAGTCTTCCCAGTACGCTAGTCCATTTTGAGTTATGAGAGGTTATCAGGGGTTACTATTTTGAGTTATGAGAGGTTCATCAGGGGTTACTATTTTGAGTTATGAGAGGTTATCAGGGGTTACTATTTTGAGTTATGAGAGGTTCATCAGGGGTTACTATTTTGAGTTATGAGAGTTTCATCAGGGGTTACTATTTTGAGTTATGAGAGGTTATCAGGGGTTACTATTTTGAGTTATGAGAGGTTATCAGGGGTTACTATTCTGAGTTATGAGAGGTTATCAGGGGTTGCTGTTATGAGAGGTTATCAGGGGTTACTATTTTGAGTTATGAGAGGTTATCAGGGGTTACTATTCTGAGTTATGAGAGGTTATCAGGGGTTACTATTTTGAGTTATGAGAGGTTATCAGGGGTTACTATTTTGAGTTATGAGAGGTTATCAGGGGTTACTATTTTGAGTTATGAGAGGTTATCAGGGGTTACTATTTTGAGTTATGAGAGGTTATCAGGGGTTACTATTTTGAGTTATGAGAGGTTATCAGGGGTTACTATTTTGAGTTATGAGAGGTTATCAGGGGTTACTATTTTGAGTTATGAGAGGTTATCAGGGGTTACTATTTTGAGTTATGAGAGGTTATCAGGGGTTACTATTTCTGCCCAACCTACTGGGGGTTTCAGAGGCCGTGTTACATCGTTTTTTCGGGAATAACTTCTTAACAAACAGTTGGATCAGTAGGATATTTTGACACAGCTTTTGTTCACACCGTGCCCTAATTTTCGTCAATATAGTGCATTACCAAAAGTGTAGAATTAAGCCACTTGTCCCTGTGTCATGAGGTTAAAGTCACACATTAAGGGGAGATTTCCACTTGAGTTTTTTTTTCTGGACCCCTTTCTCCCCCATGTTTATAGCCCCATTGTTTTTTATATTTTAAGATGTTCGCCCCATAATTAAGAACTTTCGCCCCTTTTCTGTCAATTTTAAGACCTTTCATTCAATTTAGGTGTCGATTTTTTCCTGGCGAGCGATAGCGAGCCTGTCATTTAAGAGGAAGCGGCCTTTGGCCGGGACATTTTTCTACCGAAAAATTTACACATTTATCTTGAAAGGGGGCCTAGAGGGTGTAATTTTAAGCTTGATGGAGGTCTAGGGAACTAAACTAAAAACCTCCCCTTAAGCTTAATGGAGGTGTAGCGAGGAAACTAAAATATATATAAATAAATTACTATATAGACCCAAAAATAAGCCCTATCCCCTTAACATAATCTACTTTAGTCTAGTTTCCGATTCCAATGCAAAAGAGCCTCAATATACTGTAGTAATAGAGCCTCAATATACTGTAGTAATAGAGCCTCAATATACTGTAGTAATAGAGCCTCAATATACTGTAGTAATAGAGCCTCAATATACTGTAGTAATAGAGCCTCAATATACTGTAGTAATAGAGCCTCAATATACTGTAGTAATAGAGCCTCAATATACTGTAGTAATAGAGCCTCAATATACTGTAGTAATAGAGCCTCAATATACTGTAGTAATAGAGCCTCAATATACTGTAGTAATAGAGCCTCAATATACTGTAGTAATAGAGCCTCAATATACTGTAGTAATAGAGCCTCAATATACTGTAGTAATAGAGCCTCAATATACTGTAGTAATAGAGCCTCAATATACTGTAGTAATAGAGCCTCAATATACTGTAGTAATAGAGCCTCAATATACTGTAGTAATAGAGCCTCAATATACTGTAGTAATAGAGCCTCAATATACTGTAGTAATAGAGCCTCAATATACTGTAGTAATAGAGCCTCAATATACTGTAGTAATAGAGCCTCAATATAGTAATAGAGCCTCAATATACTGTAGTAATAGAGCCTCAATATACTGTAGTAATAGAGCCTCAATATACTGTAGTAATAGAGCCTCAATATACTGTAGTAATAGAGCCTCAATATACTGTAGTAATAGAGCCTCAATATACTGTAGTAATAGAGCCTCAATATACTGTAGTAATAGAGCCTCAATATACTGGAGTAATAGAGCCTCAATATACTGTAGTAATAGAGCCTCAATATACTGTAGTAATAGAGCCTCAATATAGTAATAGAAAACCTTGTTGGATTATCCGTTCCTGTCACACTGGCTTCAAGGGAGCCCACCTAGCGCTCTCCCTCTCTCTTTGGCTTGTATCCATTCCACCCCATTCACCCTACTTTTTAAAGACGCTTACCCCCATCCAGGAATATTTTCCTGGCGAGCGGTAGCGAGCCAGCATATATATATTTTTGTTTTTGACAGCAAGCTAAATTTGTACATTTTTCGATAGAAAAATGTCTCCGGCGAAGCCGGATTTCTCCATACAATGCTGGCGAGCGATACATCGACACCTGGATGGGGATAAACGTCTTAAAACAGTTGGCTGAATGGGGCCAAATGGATATGGATACAAGCCAGGGAAAGAGAGAAAAGGAGAGAAAGATAAAACAAGCCGGTGACCCCCCTTACAGGAGGGGGGTACAAAGGCCCCTCAACTTTCTCTTCATAATTGCTGAGGGGCACAGGGCCCTGGGTGGGGCTTTGGTTTCCCGGGCGTTTTCGCATCCTCTTTAGCTCCCCGCCATGGAGTGGCTTCGGTCACCCAGGCTTTATTGTGGTCGGCAGGGGGGTTCTGTGAGGGCGCTCGGTTATGGCCTTGCTCGGGGCCTTGGGGCTGTTCGGCCAGGCAGCTTGGGGAACAGCAACAAGAACAACAGCAACAGGAGGGAGGGGGGGGGGGGGTTATTATCTCCCTAGACTTCTACCTGCATAACATCGTCTACTGATAAACAGAATATACTCAGGTCCGGTCAGGTGAAGGTATTGAGGGATAAGCCTTTACAACGGCACCTCGTATCTACATTCTACTTTTCCTATTTTTCTGAAGAGTGTAGAGAGGAGAGAAGGGGTGTTGGAGAGAGAGGAAGCTGTTGGAGTGGCTTTGTTATGTGTGTTATTAGAGAGGTGACGGGGTGTTGGAGAGAGAGGAAGCTGTTGGAGTGGCTTTGTTATGTGTGTTATTAGAAGGGAGATGGGGTGTTAGAGAGAGAGGAAGCTGTTGGAGTAGCTTTGTTATGTGTGTTATTAGAGGAGAGAAGGGGTGTTGGAGAGAGAGGAAGCTGTTGGAGTGGCTTTGTTATGTGTGTTATTAGAGGGGAGATGGGGTGTTGGAGAGAGAGGAAGCTGTTGGAGTGGCTTTGTTATGTGTGTTATTAGAGGGGAGAGGGGGTGTTGGAGAGAGAGGAAGCTGTTGGAGTGGCTTTGTTATGTGTGTTATTGGAGGGGAGAATGGGTGTTGGAGAGAGAGGAAGCTGTTGGAGTGGTTTTGTTATGTGTGTTATTGGAGGGGAGAATGGGTGTTGGAGAGAGAGGAAGCTGTTGGAGTGGTTTTGTTATGTGTGTTATTAGAGGGGAGAGGGGGTGTTGGAGAGAGAGGAAGCTGTTGGAGTGGCTTTGTTATGTGTGTTATTAGAGGGGAGAAGGGGTGTTGGAGAGAGAGGAAGCTGTTGGAGTGGCTTTGTTATGTGTGTTATTAGAGGGGAGAGGGGGTGTTGGAGAGAGAGGAAGCTGTTGGAGTGGCTTTGTTTTGTTTGTTATTAGAGGGGAGAGGGGGTGTTGGAGAGAGAGGAAGCTGTTGGAGTGGCTTTGTAATGTGTGTTATTAGAGGGGAGAGGGGGTGTTGGAGAGAGAGGAAGCTGTTGGAGTGGCTTTGTTATGTGTGTTATTAGAGGGGAGAAGGGGTGTTGGAGAGAGAGGAAGCTGTTGGAGTGGCTTTGTTATGTGTGTTATTAGAGGGGAGAGGGGGTGTTGGAGAGAGAGGAAGCTGTTGGAGTGGCTTTGTTATGTGTGTTATTAGAGGGGAGATGGGGTGTTAGAGAGAGAGGAAGCTGTTGGAGTGGCTTTGTAATGTGTGTTATTAGAGGGGAGAGGGGGTGTTGGAGAGAGAGGAAGCTGTTGGAGTGGCTTTGTTATGTGTGTTATTAGAGGCTGATTTAACTATACCCTGTTCCAAATACGTAGGCAAGAAATCCTGAACCCGAACCTCTACAACAAAACAAAAAGGGCTAGAGCAAATGGGCTGTAAATGTCCACAACTATTCCCTGACTGACTCTTCCCAATTGGTAGAGCTATTAGCTGGATTACTGTAGTCGTCTGTGAGTTATAGAGGTTTAGGGCACAGTGGCTGTTTATTTGGTCTATTAATTAATGTATTCATATATTGTTAGTTTCCACCCTAGACCTCCATCAAGCTTAGAAAAACACCCCCTAGACCCCCCTTCAAGATAAATTTGTACATTTTTCGGTAGAAAAATGTCCCGGCCAAAGGCCGATTCCTCCTAAAATTATAGGCTCGCTTTCGCTCGCTAGGAAAAAATCGACACCTAAATGGCACGAAAGGTCCTAATATTGACAAAGAAATGGATTGAAAGCTCATAAAATCCCCAAACTAATGGAACCAACGTCTTAAAATTTCATAACTAGTGGGGCTAAACATCAGGGAGAAGGGGGTCCAGAAAAACGGTCTGCCTCCCCTTAATGTTCGAGAGTTTTGGCCTACTTACTGGGAACAGTGTACAGTATAGCGATAAATAGGCAATAATATAGTCAGTCCCCCCCCCCCCAGCTGATGGTAAATTGTCATGACGTCAACTTTATTACGAAGGGACACGTGTAGCGAAATGAATTGTTAATTATGACAACCTGGTATTAATGAATTGTTAATTATGACAACCTGGTATTAATTATGACAACCTGGTATTAATTATGACAACCTGGTATTAATGAATTGTTAATTATGATAACCTGGTATTAATTATGACAACCTGGTAGTAATGTATTGTTAATTATGACAACCTGGTATTAATTATGACAACCTGGTAGTAACGTATTGTTAATTATGACAACCTGGTATTAATTATGACAACCTGGTAGTAATTATGACAACCTGGTATTAATGAATTGTTAATTATGATAACCTGGTATTAATTATGACAACCTGGTAGTAATGTATTGTTAATTATGACAACCTGGTATTAATTATGACAACCTGGTAGTAATGTATTGTTAATTATGACAACCTGGTATTAATTATGACAACCTGGTATTAATTATAACAACCTGGTATTAATGAATTGTTAATTATGACAACCTGGTATTAATTATGACACCCTGGTATTAATGAATTGTTAATTATGACAACCTGGTATTAATGAATTGTTAATTATGACAACCTGGTATTAATTATGACAACCTGGTATTAATTATGACAACATGGTATTAATGAATCGTTAATTATGACAACCTGGTATTAATTATGACAACCTGGTATTAATGAATTGTTAATTATGACAACCTGGTATTTGATGATGCAAATACATATAAGTTTCGACTTAAGGGGAGACGGTTGTTTTTTCGAGTCCTCCTCCTCCCTCATGTTTAGCCCTATTAGTTATGAGATTTCAATACATTCGCCCCATTAGTTTGGCGATTTTCAGACCTTTTGCCCCATTTCTTTGCCAATATTAAGACCTTTCGTATCATTTAGGTATCAATTTTTTTCCTGGCGAGCGATAGCGAGCCTGTATTTGAAGAAGAAACGGCCTTCGGCCGGGAAATTTTTCTACCGAAAAATGTACACATTTATATCGAAGGGGGGTCTTGTGGGTGTTGTTTAAAGCTTGATAGATGTTTAGAGAGCAAACTAAACCCCTTCCTTAAACCATTGAGCCGAACCAGTAAATTATGGTGCACTGAGCTGCCTTAATCTATAGATCCCTTGGGGATCATGACGCGTTTCCACAGTTTATGCTGGCTAGTGATAGATGATTTTATACAGATTGGGAAGGGTCTATGGAAGTCAGAGGGTTGATTGAGGCAGTCTTTATCCTAATAACTCCTGCAGATCCTTCCTAAGCTGCATAACATCTTCTAATGGTAGCCAGAATAAACTGTTTAAGGGGAGATGGGTCGTTTTTCTGGTCCCTTTTTTTCCTCCTGTTTATCATATTAGTTTTGTGATTTTAAGACGGTCGTTCCTTTATTTTGGCGATTTTGAGTCCTTTCGCCCCATTTCTTTGTCAATATTAAGACCTTTCGTGCCATTTAGGTGTCGATTTTTTCCTGGCGAGCGTTAGCGAGCCTGTAATTTTAGAAGAACTGATAAAACGCGTCATAATCCTCAAGGGGTTAGAAGCATAGAGTTAAGCCACTTTCACACATTCACGATGTTGGTCCCGATTTACCCCGAGGTACACAAATTGGTACATCGGCAGAGACAGTGACACGATGTAGGCGTTTGACGACGAAGCCTCGATGGTAACACGTCATAGCCACGACGGACCAGATGGTACCACGTTGCAACACGAGGGCGCCACGTCAATGCCCTAACGGTCCAAATTCCGGTCATAACTGTACCCCGACCGCTCAAAACCATACCCCGACGTGGCACGAGGGGAAGACGACGACGGGGGGGATGGACTTACGATGGTGTTACGGGCGTGACACGACGAACACGACGCCACAATGACAGACACAATTCTATATAAAAGGGGCCGGTTCTGGTACCTGTACCTCACTCTACACACCTCCCAAGCCACGGCCACACGTCAGCACCACTCGCCCTACCCTACACCATGGATGAACTCGAGGTCCTGCACCTGCAGGTAGATCTGGCAGCACATCAGGCAAGATTAGATGTTGCCCTGTACAGAGCCATGCACAATGTGCAGGATACCCAGGTTACGGAGAAGGCAGGTCTGGACCCGGAAGTGGCTGTTATTGCATACCGTGTATCAGTGGCGGTCGATATAGCCACACAAGAACAAGAACACACACACACGCTCACACACTCACTCGACAATTAATCTCCACAGATAGGCTACACTTCGTGTTTCGGTAATCATACCGGTACACTGATTTTTCCTTTGAACTTATTAACTCGTTTGATATAAGTTGATTATGATATATTATATACGCTATAGGCCTATACCATATTAGGTATTTATTTATAAATCATGTGCGTATTTATAGTGTTGTCATACGCACATGATGAATAAATAAAGACCTGATATGGTATAGGCCTATACCGCATATACCGTATATAATATTCCATAATCAACTTATATCAAACGAGTTAATAAGTTCAAATGAAA
Organism: Paralithodes platypus; assembly: GCA_032716605.1. NCBI lineage: Eukaryota > Metazoa > Arthropoda > Malacostraca > Decapoda > Lithodidae > Paralithodes > Paralithodes platypus. The sequence continues at coordinate 11,347,694 of CM064531.1, forward strand.
AATCAGTGTACCGGTATGATTACCGAACCACGAAGTATAGCCTACCTGTGGAGATTAGACGCACTGTTATATTATATATATTATGAGATATACCGGTACCGGCATTTCGTTTTTTTTATCGTTATTTTTATTTTCATACTAAATCACAGCAATTGTTTCCGCTGAACATGATGGCGGTGTTTAGAATATGCTATCATCAATATTGGATTTTATAGAAATAAATCTATAACGATAGTTTTTTGTTTTTAGAGAATCCCAGCCGCACCAAAATATTCGCTCTCAATTGGCTTTCACCCATATTTTTTTTTTTTTTTTTTTTTTTATGAACGGCAAGAGGAAAGGTTATTACATAAGATTTCAAAAATAATAAAAATAAAAATAATAATATGTGGAATTTCACCGTAGGTGAAGGTTATAGGCCTACTCTTCAGTCCGCCCATACTTTCCCGGCCAATCTCAGTTGGTTTTCATCAGTATTTATCGGGTGTATATATGGTAATGACGGGGTGGCACTGATAAATAGCCTATTAAGACGATTGCACATGTTAAACATTTATGAAATTGCCTTACCTGGTACTGGAGGTTTCATGGAGGCGGCCTTCTCCATCAATCGGTTCTTTTTGTCTGCGTTTTTAAAATCGCGAAGGCCCTTGTTGTAAAAGAGGGCATTATCCCGGTACCACTCCCCAAGCTCCTTCTCCACATCCTCCGCAAACATGGCGTACTCCTTCTGGTTCCGTGATTTTTTGCCTTTCGTTGGTGTTGGTGTTGCCTGGTGTTATGCTGGTGCCTGGTGGTGTCTCTGCCTGCTCGTTGCTTAGTCCAGCAACCTCCTGCGTCGGTTCAATGGCGTCGGGTGTGTCAGCGCGTGGTGGTAGAGACAGGTCGGGGACCTCTTCATCTGCAAATGCCACATTAGTTAACACTGCTGCTGCCATTGCTGTCTTCTTACATCTCTTTACAGGGGTGGTTAGGTTCTTATTACGGGGCATGGCGTGGCGTGGAGTGGTGGGGTATGTAGAAATAATTAACGTTGATAGATGTGCACTGTTCACTTGGCGAGGGCAAGTGAGGCAGAGGCCTTCCTCGGGGCTGGCTTTATGGCCGCGTCTGGGGTTGTGGATGCAGGCGTGGGGCACGTGAGTACAGCGGGGGGTGCGCCGCATGCTCCGTGGGCCTGTCTTGGTGGGTATGGGGGATTTGAAAATGGCCCTTTATCTTTCACGATGTACCCGTAACCCCGATGCCACCATGTCGATGCCGATGGAGACACGCCAGACCCACGTCAAACCCACGTCATCGACAGGATGTACCCGATGGTACCACGCCAAAAGTCATCGTGCAAAATTTTTGAACAAATCCAAAACTTTGGTGGCCAGGCCCGATTTGCCACATCCCGCACCGCGGGTAACGCGACGCTCCCCGACGACCCCGACACACGTTGGGGATTGCACCACGTTGTGTCCCGATATTCAAATCGGGGTACATCAGGACCAATATCGTGAATGTCTGAAAGTGGCTTAAGAATACCTAAGAGGGGTGTCTTGGAAAATCAGCCGTGTTAATAGTAGTTGGCCATTATTTATAGATTTGGCTGGAACCCTGCACTAGATGGCGGTAGCATAGCTCCTCCCTATCGCGGGAAAATACTTCTGTCGTCTGTTTATTGACAGTTCCTCTCCCTTGCTGCAATGGTGTACACGTGTCTCGTGTAGAGTCTGTAGAAACTCGTGTAACTTTTGTTTGCTATCACCATATCAGCCATAGCCATTATGAATACAATGATTTAAGAGTACACTGATATGCAAAAGCACTCCAAAGTATAATTGCCTACACTGAAATGTGAGCAATACGCCATTAACCCCTTCTGTACCATCGTCGTATGTTATATTTTATTCTAACAATAATTATGTAGACGATTTTATACAGCTTAGAAAGGATCTGTGGTAGTTAAAAGGGTTGATTGAGATAGTTCGAAGCCTTATAATTGCTAAAGATCCTTCCTAAAGTGAATACAATCGATTAGTAGGAGCCAGAATAAAATCAAAAGACGTCGTCGGTATAGAAGGGGTTAATTACATAGCTTACCAAGCTGAACCAAGCCTCCGTGATGATGTCAGGAGGCTGTGGTTGACCTTGAGAATAAGGATATGGTTTGCAATGGATCATGAAGGCTGTTCATGATTATTTGATATTGACTGTAAATTTATTAACAATGAATGTAACCTATATGAAAAACTAATCTCAATTACAGAAAAGTATTTACATTGTAATATAATTAAGTTACTAACTTGGAAGTACACACAGCCACACTCAAACTTTGGTCAAACATAAATAATATATATATATATATATTATATACACCGTATATACTGAAATACCCCAGGAACGAAAATCCTGGGAGCGAAACCACCACCCCCAACGAGATCCCCGGTCCCATTTCCATCCCCGATTTGGTCTCTCCCTCTTCCACCTCATTCCACATGTTATACGTCTCTCCAATCACAGTCTTCTAGTATACAAACCACATTACTTTGACCCCTGACATTCTTGATGTACTGACCAAGTATATATTTGATTATGTAACCACCATACAGGCTATATACTTTCATTGTGTAGGTTCGAGGCGATCTAAAGACACCTTAGCTTCCATTTCACAACTAACCAGATCGTGATTACCAAACTGCATACGATTATCAAGAGAGATGCAGGAAAGCTACCTAGTATCTCTCTCTCCATTACGAGTATAGATAGATGTAACCCCATGCTCAGCGTTCCTTTCTTTTTTTTAGTAACTAAGTATATAGATATATATACCCTCGTGCTCAGTTGTTCCCTTTCTAGTAACTAAGTGTATATGTAGTTAAACCGGAGTTATGCCAGACCAATATTAATATGACGAAGCGGTAGTCCCTTTGTCGTGTTGAGTCACGTGCATACCAACCCGGTTTCATCATCTTATTAGGACGACGACTATAATGCCGTCATTCATGCATGTATTCAATCCTTAGGGTAACTATCTGTTATCCACAACGTTGTTTCTCTCTTCCACTTAACTCCACATGTTACACGCCTCTTAAATCACAGTCTTCTAGAATACAAACCACATGACTTTCCTCCTGGACATTCTTGATGTACCAACTAAGTATGTATTTAATTAGATAACCACCTTGCGGGCTATAGTACTTATATTGTGTAGGTGCGAAGGCGATCTCAAGACACCTTCGATTTCCAGTCCACAACGAATCCGAATCATGGTTATGTCAGCACTATCATTCATGAGGTAACCCCCATATTTCCCCCCCCCCCCTCCTTCGTCCTCTGACCTAACCTCTAACACGTAATACTAACCCTCTGCCAGTTATTGTATTGATTGATATCTGTTGATTTATATATGTTTAATTATGACAAATCTGCATACGATCATCTCAAGAGAAATGCAGGAAAGCTACCTAGTATCTCTCTCCATTACGAATAGATATATGCAGCCCCCATGCTCAGTCTGCCCCTGTTCTAAGTAACTAATATATATTGATACCGTCCTTCACGCATGCATTCGTTTAGTTGGATAAGTATCTTTTATCCGCCCTGCTGTGTTACGACCGGCACTACGAAATAAACAAGGGCACTCAATATTGGACTAGATGATAGGTTATATTATCTGCAACAACGGTACGCTAATTCCAAACCCTCGAACTATTTCGCCGACGAACAAAACACTTAAACCCTCCAGAGTTAATCTCCTGGATAACGGGGTATCAATTAACTGGGTTTTAGTGCACTTCTACAAAGGCTTATCGATGACGGCAAAGCCTACTCACAACAGGAGTACTTTACGTTAATAAAATGCTCTTAACCCGGGAACTGCGGGAAGACTCTTAAGAGTTCCCCCGGCGGACTGCGGGGAGACTCTTAAGAGTCAGAGAAAAAAAAAATCAACTTTTGACATCGAAAAAAACAAAACAATTTTTGTTTTTTTGTTTTTTTGGCCCCTGGGCCATGCAAAATCTCAGTCCTCTACCTCCCCTCCTTCCCCACTTTCCTCCTCTCCTTCAGTTATCACCTATTTTCCCTGTTATTCCCTTATTCTGAGGTATATTTTCGTGCTAACATTAGAAATCCGGTTGCAGGGTGTGGTCATCACTGATAGCAAGCGAATGCAAGAGAGAAAGAGAGAGTATCGATCGACTGTGTCTCAGTGGCCTTAGGGGAAATTGGCGGGAAAGCAGCTTGCCTCACCCATACATTATACAACTCGCGGGCTATATCTCCGGCCAGATATTGTCTGTCTATGGTAGGGCTGTTGCATTTCACTAGAGCAGCATTGGCAGGCTATGTGACGGCCGGGCGCATCCACTCCACAGCCAACCTCGCCAATCTGCTCAATCTTCTCCTTTTGACCACCATACTTGGCAGCCATGGGTCGACCCTGACCTGGCAACCATGCCAAAGCCTCGTCGCCCACCTTGAACCACTGAAACAACGAGGCCAACGGTTTACTGACACTCAAGTGACCTGCCGGCGGAACCTCGTGCACCGCATGAGTTGTGAGGCCTGGGTGCTCGGCACAAACAGTGGGGTATGGACCGATCAGGTGCTGGAGCGCTGCACACTGCTGCTCAGGCAGGTGCTCTAGCGCATCCACAGCCACCTGACTCGTATCCCCCGCCCACTGCTCCACCGAGACATGACAATCCCGACTCTCCTCCACCTCTGCCCCACTGCCCCCCTCTCCTTCTCCACCTTGGCCGCTGCAGACCAACGCAGGGACAGTAGGCTGCTCAGGTGGTTGCCTCACAAACTCCTCTAACAGGTTCACCTGACATGCTTCCCCGTCCTCGAGTTCAGTAGCCCCGTTCCCACAACTCTCCTCCACCTGGGAACTACTCTGTCGCGGAGTGCCATCACGCCCTACCATGTCCCTAGGGGGGACAGGTTCTGGGGCCACTCCGGAGCTCACCTTTGGGTCAAGTACCGAGTCACCAAGGAGTGTCGCTGGGTCCAAACTCTCAACCCGACCACCAGCCTCGACTTTCTCCTTCCGACCCTTCCTCCGCTGGTCTAGAACTTGGGACACCTGTGACACCTGAGTGGACTGAGATCTCTCAAGCCCCTCCTGCTCCTCCCTACTCGTGTCGGCCGCCCTCTTGGCAACGACTAAGGGTGGAACCTCGGAAGTGGGTACCGCAAAGTCGTTACCAAGAAGGAGGTCGACCCCCTCAACTGGTAACTTCTCCACCACACCCACATCCAACTCCTGTGTCACACCGTCCACCTCAAGCTCCATTCTGACCAACGGGTAAGACCGCGTAGCATTGATGCCTTGAACCACCACAACCCGAGCCACGTTAACAGGCTTGCCAGTGAAATTCTTAACCAGTGTCTGGAAGTGCCCGTATCACGCAACAACTCAAGCCTATGCTTCACACCAGCCCACCTCACAGTGCCGTGCCCCCTATGACCACAAAAAGCATCACGGACGGGTGACGAACCCTCCTGCTGCTTCTGCACCGACTGTGACTCCGCAACCGACGTATTACCCCGGGCAAACGCGGAAGACCTCAAAGACACACAGATGTTGCTCACTAGTGACACCACTGCTGTAGGCGGTGCGCTCGGACATGAGCGCGCAATATGCCCCTTCTCATGACACTTAAAACATTCCACCTCACTCTTGGACTTCCTCTGAGGTGAGGAAGGGCCCTGGCCTTTCTTAAACGGGAAGGATTTCGACTTGGGTTCATAATTGGCAACAGTACTCTTGAATTGATAATTGTTTGTGTCATTAATTCGGGGGGGTGGAGTGGTACGCCCCTTGTTACCTGCCTCAGCTCTCTGTGCAGACCCGCACCCGCGAATCAATGACAACCTGAGGTCAGCCAGCTCAGCCGCCTCTTGTAGAGTTTTCGGTCGCTTTTCTTTAAGGTTAAGAGTCAAGTCACTGCCAGTACATTTTAAAAATTATTCCAGCAACACTAGTTGTTTTACTGAAGCAAAAGTAGTTGCCTTCTCCGACCTTAACCAATTTTCTAATGCATCTGACAGCTCTCTAGCGTGTTCCTGGAAAGTACTCTCCTTTCTTTTTGGAACCACCCTAAACTTACTACTTGCTACTATTGGGGACCCACCCCGTGAATCACCTAGAGGCATACCCAACCGCCAGCGGGCCTCGGCCTGTGGGAACGTACCCGGCTCCGGAGCCCGAGGGGGCGCCATGATAGGAGTCGAGTGGAATGGGGGCTGGGCCGAAGGTACCCCAGCTCCTGCTCCACCCGAAACCCCATGCACCCCACCCAGCACACAGGCAGCCAGCTCACTTCTCGACATACCGCTAGTACCGGAAAACCCTAAGACCGTGGCCACACACTGCAGTCCATACCGGTCTAGCCCCGACACCCGGCCCGCCGACATAGGCTTCCCCAAACAAATCCGAGCATCCTCCTAACTGTTCACCACCCGAACGCCGTTTAACAACTCCACCTTCTCCACCTCCTTGCCTGCCTCTCGCACTGTGCCCTCACTATGCTCAGACCCGTCCAGTGACATGATGGAATCAACAACAAAAATTCTCAAGTCCAGACAAAAATAGCCAAACTCTTGCGTAGCTTTATTTACCAAAAAATATTCGAAGATGTTCTTGAGTGCAATACTAGGTCACCAATAACTCCAACAAGTTCTATGTATCCTCAAAACAATGTCTACTGCCAACAATGCGAGAAATAAATTCAACCCCCTAATGGCAATAAGATTTCTCCAAAAAAAAACTGCAATATTCAGTTCACTATATTCTGGTCTAAGGTCGCCATTTGTTACGACCGGCACTACGAAATAAACAAGGGCACTCAATATTGGACTAGATGATAGGCTATATCTGCAACAACGGTACGCTAATTCCAAACCCTCGAACTATTTCGCCGGCGAACAAAACACTTAAACCCTCCAGAGTTAATCTCCTGGATAACGGGGTATCAATTAACTGGGTTTTAGTGCACTTCTACTAAGGCTTATCGATGACGGCAAAGCCTACACACAACAGGAGTACTTTACGTTAATAAAATGCTCTTAAGTAATAACAATGCTTGAATAAACTATAATAAGATTTAATAAAGGAGTATATGCTTACGTTAACTTTAGTGCGAGTCTGTACTCAACACTAAACTCTACAATGCTCTATGAAAACACTGGAAGTCTAGTCCTACAGCAATCAGATAAAGAATCTTCTGAAAACGTCTGATGCTCTAAGATGCTCGTTAATACAGAACAGAAATAATGCAGGGGCAGGACACCAAAGCGTGTATCTTAACCCGTACAGCCCCAGCGACGCGTCTGACGCGTCGGCGATGTATGTAACGCACAGCCCCAGAGACGCGCCTGACGCGTCACCCTAATTGCGCCGACCGTAACCTCAGGTGTAGCCACTCAAGAGGGCTCAGATTTGTATGGGAACTGTGTACGTATCCCACGCAACCGTGCCGATGGTTGAAAACTTTCAAAGTCCATGTGCGTGCGCTCGAGCGCGCAATAACCTGGTTTTTTGGGGATAATTGCCTTCAATTTTTTACTCTTGTAAAATCCGTTTTCGGGGGCTCTGTAGGACCATTTTTTAAGCTTTTTGAGCGGTTTTTCGTGGTTTTTCCTTTATTCCTAACCCCTTCGCTATTGTTTCTGGAATAAAACCATTTTTTGAAAACCGGCCGGGTTCTGGTGCGCAAACATTACAAAACTAGCCGGGGCTCCATGGGTTAAATACACCAATAAGTAGGATACATATATATATAACAAGGGAGTGCAACAACTCTGTGACAGCACTAATAATCGCCACTCAAAACAGTACTTCCTTAGCCAACTTAACAGCCAAACAGGGTTGTGCACTATGCATCAACCTAGGCTAAAATAAGGCGTGAATAATTCCTAAAGCATACACAATTAAAGTTAATAAACACGATGCTGTCTTTCTCACTAATAAAGTCTAGCAGTGGCATAAAAAGGTACTAAGAAACTAGGCAGAGCGCAAGCATGCTCGTAGCCTACTGTCTCCCCTTGAACAGATTTCCCTTATGTTACGTTAAGTGACTTGGAGACTCTCTTGGTAAGTCCAGATCTCTAGTATCTGGTCTAGCCCTGGCGCTCCACAAAGGTCAACAAAATGAGGTAGCAATCATACAGGTGAGAGTAGGCAAAAGCCCTTCACTTGTATACTGCTACACTCGCAAAGGAAAATATGCACAAGGGTTACAGGCTAGCTAGCTTCGTCGATGTTGTACAGGCTCTGACTTGCCACATACATAACTCAGACAACGACCAAAGATACCTTCCACTGTCTAGCATTAAGAGGATCGTCGCCTTTGCCCACCAAAACCTCTTAACCCGGGAACTGCAGGAAGACTCTTAAGAGTTCCCCCGGCGGACTGCGGGAAGACTCTTAAGAGTCAGAGAAAAAAAAATCAACTTTAAACATCGAAAAAACAAAAAAAAAAAATTGCCCCTGGGCCATGGAAAATATCACTCCTCTACCTCCCCTCCTTCCTCACTTTCCTCCCCTCCTTCAGTTATCACCTATTTTCCCTGTTATTCCCTTATTCTGAGGTATATTTTCGTGCTAACATTAGCGAGTTGCAAGCAGGGCATTGTCATCTCTGTTAGCAAGCGAGTGCAAGAGAGAGAGAGAGAGTATCGATCGACTGTGTCTCAGTGGCCTTGGGGGAAATTGGCGGGAAAGCAGGTTGCCTCACCCATACATTATATAACTCGCAGCCTGTATCTCCGATTTTGACCATCCAAACGCTGTTTTCACTCGTTTTATTGTTGTTTCAGGTTAATACCTTTATAATCAACCCATAATAGGCATGTATGGATAAGTATTAACCCTCTCACGACCATAGGACGCAGAGGTTGCCAGATTAGAAATAAGAAAAAGATTACTCTCACTGTTATAATTACCTCTCCAAAATTAGTTTTCTGCCCACAGCTAACTCAAAGACAACTGCAGAGGTTGAAGTAAACAAACTAAAGCTTTATAGATACCCCTGACGGTAACAAAGGATTTAAAGTATCCCTAATAGGCTCAAAAATCGCGTCCGGATGTGAGAGGGTTAATGCTATTTATGGTAAAATGAATATTTTAGTGATGGAAACAGCTCAAATACGTCAGCACAGGCGGACGTTTCTAATTACCCCCATGCGCACTTCTTAGGTTAAGAGTGTTCTCGCCGTTCCCGGGAAAAAACACCCCAGTGGCACTCAAAACAAGGGAATATATGATTAAGTGAGATAATTCCCCTCCATACCTACTATCACTCCTCCACATGTATCAAACCCCGCCCCCCCCCCCCCCTTCAATTACCACCTATTTCTCCTCTTATTCCCTTGTTTATCAGTTTATTTACTGCGCCAATGTCTCCTAGCCGGTTTCAAGGTCATCTTGAATTCCCTCACTTAAGATCCACACCAGAAATGTCAAAACTATTTTGCAGAATCTCTCGGTAGATAAGGCTCCTGGTCCATGGTCCAGATGAAATTCCTCCAATAGTACTTAAGAATTGCTCCTTGGTGCTCGCTCCTGTATTGGCAAAAATGTTCCGTCTGTGTATTCATACCTCATGCTTCTCAGTATCCTGGAAAGAAGCAAACATCCATCCAGTTCCTAAAAAAGGTGCCTCTTCAGATCCATCAAACTACAGACCAATAGCTATAACTTCAACTCTTGGTAAAGTCTTTGAAATTATATTAAATAATCACATAATTAAGCATCTTGAGAATAATAAATTAATCAGTGATAGGCAATATGGTTTTAGACGATGTCGATCAACTGCAGACATTCTTTGCCTTCTTACGCATCAAATCAACCAAGCTACAGACCAACATGGTGAAACACATACAATAGCACTGAATATATCAAAGGCATTTGATAGAGTCTGGCATCAATCCTTATTGTCGAAGATGTCACACTATGGCCTAGCATCATTAGTTCCACTAATTTCTTCTTATCTTCATAACAGAAAAATATGTGTAATGGTAGATGGCCTTTATTCTCAATTTCACTCAATAAATGGTGGTGTTCCCCAGGGATCAGTTTTGGCCCCAACTCTGTTCCTCATTCATATCAATGATCTCATATCTACCACTCATAATCCAATACATTCCTACGCAGATGACTCAACACTCCACAGTTCCTTCACATTTACCAATTCTTTCACCCAACCTGATCTTATAAATTCAAAAATAAACACTGCAATTTCTCTGAATCAGGACCTTTCTAGAATTAATTAATGGGGACAAAAGAATCTAGTTTCCTTTAATGCACAGAAAACCAAGTACATTCAATTTTCTAACTGACAGAATCTCACTGACTCCCATATATTTTTTAATGATGTAAATAATCCCACTTCCCCTAGTATTGACATTCTCGGTGTAACATTAACTACTAACATAAGCTGAACACATTATGTTAGAAGCATTGCAAAGAATGCCTCTAATAAACTGGGACTCCTGTACAGAGTTTGAGAATTCTTCACTGACGAGCAGTTGGCCGTAATATATGAAAGTCATGTGCGTTCTCAGATGGATTACTGTTCACCTTTGTGTAGTGGAAGTGGAGTGGTTGCATTGAGGCAGTTGGACAAAATTAAAAATAAAGCTATTAAATTAATAAATAACCCTACAATCACACAGGACCTTCCTACATCATCCATACGAAGAAACGTTGCATCCCTTGCATTATTCTACAGATATTTTCACAGCAATTGTTCCGAGGAACTTGCTTCAATTGTGCCGCCTCTCCACATCTTTCCTCGTAGAACTAGGGCAGCTGGAAGCACCCATGAATTTACACTTTCTCCTCCACAATGCAGAACTTCTGCTTATCAAAATTCATTTATCCCCAGAACTACTACTCTTTGGAATTCACTTCCCTCGAGTTGTTTTCCACAAACTTACAATCTACAACAGTTTAAATCCAGTTTTTACAAACATTTTATGAATGGAGGATGCCTTTAGGCACATGGACCTTTTTTGTTTTATCTGTGTTTTTCCTTCCTCCGTTCATTGTCTCTAAAAAAAAAAAAAAAAATCTGGAACACATATAGAGATCGTGGCAAAAGAGAGACTTAATTCACTAGCGAGACATCAGTCTGGCTTCATGCAGGCCTCGAAAGGGGAGGGCCGATGTATGTCTCACGCGCCTCTCACCTCATGACGGGGCGGTCGGCAATAATACGTCTTTTTCACCCCTCAAATACTATTCCCACTTGTTTTATTCCTGTTACATGTTAATATCTTCATATTGAGATGCCGGAGATTAAAGAAATGGCAGACACAAACGCCAACCAGTTACCACCAATAACCAACTTGCAAGACCAACCAACCCGGATTGCAAGCATAAGAACGTGCAATAACAACGTATAGAGGCCAATTCAAAGAGCAGCAAGATGGAGAGGACACCAGAGAAAACGCTGATCGACAGGGGAAACTATGACAGCCTTCCGGATCACCACATGGCCGCATTCTACGCACACGACTCCAGCAACACTATGCAAGTTAACCATCAACCTCAACCATGTGCCTCAATAGACTATCAAACACATTGTGAAGTGTACACCGAGATGCAAAACAAATATCTAAAACCAGTGTTAACATATATGATCACAGTGCCGAACTAAACAGGCCAGATATACAGAACAGCCTCACATGCCCTATATAAATATCCCTCAGATCCCAAACAAGCCAAATACCAAAGTGAGATCCATGCATGCACCACCTTGCCTTACGGAACCTTACGGTGATACTGGACGTAGGTCTTACTATATTTTCTAGATCTCAATATTTTCTAGATCTCAAGTGACGGCATCTCTTCCGTGGATTGACCTCCCAATCTACCTAGATTGGAAGCCAAAGCGTCACATTTTTCCTTTGCCCCTCAGCTCTCTCTTCATAATTGCTGAGGGGCACAGGGCCCTGGGTGGGGCTTTTGTTTCCCGGGCGTTTCCGCACCCTCCTCAGCTCCCCGCCATGGAGTGGCTTCGGTCACCCAGGCTTTATTGTGGTCGGCAGGGAGGGTTCTGTGGGGGCGCTCGGTTATGGCCTTGGCCTTGCTCTGGGCCTTGGGGCAGCTTGGGAAACAACAACAACTAGTCCTCTATATCCAGATCTTCATCTTCCTCTAAACTTAACTAACATGGTGGCCCCACCCCAACAGAAATCCCAAGTGCAAATAACCCCTAGTGCAACTGGCTCCCTGAAAGAACACAAAGCCAGAGTTGCCCCGAAGCCGGGCAACCAAAACGTTGACAAAAACAGAATCACTATGCGCGTTAAACAGAGTAGAATCAAGCAATCAGCCTGCTGGCTTAAAACCATATTTTGATTCTGATCTCGAAACTCCTAGGTTAGAAGGGAGAAGGAATAGTATCGGTTATTGTGAAGAAGCAAATTCTTTATTCTCTTGCTGCACCAACAAAAATGGGACAGAGGTTAGTTCAATCAGGGTCTGCACCAACAGAAGTGGGACCAAGATCGAGCTGCATAATCGAACACAAGGTAGGCCTTTTGAATTGACCTCTGACTGCACCAACAAAAATGGGACAGAGATTGAGTCACTAGCCTCACTATCATTCCACGAAAGGTTCGTAACAAAAAGAACTCAGTACAAGTAGTGCAAGTCTGCCCAAGCCACCTAAGCTGTGCATCAAAGTATTCTATCGAGATTCAGGATAGTAACAAACTTAACTGTCCACCTACGCCCGGAAAGACTTTATGTTTACCGAGTGTAGGGGATCCTTTAGTTCCATCCCCCAGGTTTAGCGTGGATAGTGGTATTGTGAGTCGCACTAAGACGAGGGCGCGAAAGAGCAGAGCAGAACGTATCCTGAAATTGTTTGGGCCTGAACTTATCTGGGAAGTGTGATTATCCCAGGGCCCCTGTAGTCAAGAAACAAGACAACCTGTGCCTCAACCAGTGTGCTCCAAATTCGTTCTTCCAGTGCTCCCACTCTCTACGAATCCTTTAAGTGCTTTTCCTAGTTCGTAATGGTAACAATGATTACAGTGAGGGTTTAGACTTTAGGTATGTCAAGGTTCATGTATTAACGTCAAATAGAAGATTTTCCATTCCTCCCTTCTTTACTTGTTATCCGTTACTCTGTTTCGGGAGAACAGTAGGCCTACACACTCTATCGTGCGGAAAATATTTACATACTTCCTCGAATTCAAACGCCTGTATTCTTCGGCTTGGAAATATATATATATATTTGTCTTGAACACTTCGTCAGACCTGAGTTTATGCGCTACATATCATCTGGATACAGATTCAATAGTAAAAGTTAAGTCGCAGAGTTAATTGCTTCGTCAGTCACGTATAGTTGACTAATGTAATTATTATGCTTTTATGAAATAATCTTTCATACTTATTACTCATTGAGTTATTATAGTTTAAACACTTATTCAAGTTGCATTAACTTATTGTTCATTATGTGATTAAATGCTGTCCTATTTTTCATAATTATCAGTACTACGTTTCCAAGATCGCAGTAACTAGTATTTACTTACATTCAAGCCATATTTAAGAGCTTTGCATATTTACTTCAGGACTTTATTTCTTGTGATTTGAGACTCATCCTCTCTGTGTGTTTTTATTCATATGTTCATTTCAATTTGTAACATTATTATTATTTGTATATGAATTCTATATTTACTTTTCCAGATAGCCTACATATTGAGATTGTACACTAGCAGTTAAGGAATAAAACCTGTATATCCTTTACCTATGTGTTTGTGTCCATTGCTTATTAGTATTGTGTTGATTACAGTCTTACAGTTTCTTACAGTAGATCCTCTGGAAAAAGGCAAACTAGGCCTGTGTATCCAGCTCAATGCCAGTACTTGCACTGCTGCGGTCGTTCACGGTGTTGGCGGCGGCGGTAGCAGACGCAACATTTTTACTATTCTGTGTTTTTGCTTTATAATCAAACGTCAAATCTTGTCTTCCCCATGCTTTATCAAGATTACTTTCAAACTTCCTTATTGATTCGGAATCAACTACATACTGGGGCAGTGCGTTCCACTCATTTACCACTCTATCACAAAATGAGTTCTTTGCCTTTTCAAGCCTATTTCTTTCTTTGTAAATTTTCTTAGAGTGTCCTCTCGTTCTTGTTCCCTCCCGCATCAAGAAGATACCTTCACACATCCTCATCATACATTCCTGACACTATCTTAAAAGTCTCTATCATATTCCCTCTCTTTCTCCTATATGCCAGTGTCGGAAGCCCCAGTGTCCTCAACCTCTGCTCATAGCCCGCTTTCTTCAACGTTGGTACTAGCTTGCTAGCTCTCCTCTGCACTTTCTCCACTGCTTCTATATCCTTTACCATATATGCAGCCCACACCTGGTTCGCATATTCCAGGTGTGGCCTAACCAGCGCTGTATAGAGATTCCTGAAGATTTCTTCGTCAAGTGACACAAATGTCCTCCTTATCAGCCCTACAATTCTATTGGCTTTGTTTATCTTTTCCGCTAAATGTTCTGAGAAATTTAACTTATTGTCTATCACTACTCCTATATCCTATTCTGCATTAACTTCCTCCATCGCTTCATACATACTGTATCCTACCTTGTCTATCTTGCTTGTCCCAATCCACATGTACTTGCATTTTTTGGATGAAAAGGCATTAACCAATGCTCAGACCATCCCTTCATGCCCTCCACATCTCCCTGAAGCAAACCCATATCTTCCTTACTCCTCACTCTTCTATACAGCTTAGTGTCATCCGCATACAGGTATATCTCACTTCCATTAGTTATAACTTCAGGTAAGTCGTTGATAAATATAACGAACAGTAGTGGTCCCAACACAGATCCCTGAGGTACCCCCCTTGTAATTTCCCTCCACCCCGAGCCTATTCTATTCACCAGAACCCTCTGTCTCCGATCTTTCAGGAAGGCTTCTATCCATTTCACACATTTCTCCCCTATATTATAGCTTCTAACTTTCTCTATTAACCTTTTATGTGGGACCTTATCGAACGCCTTCATAAAATCGCAATATACCACGTCTATAACATCACCATCCTCCAGAATTTGCATCCAATCATCTACCACCTTAATTAACTGTGGTACCGTCGATCTCTCCGGCAAGAATCCGAACTGTCTCCCACTGAAAAGTTGGTTTGATTTCATATGCTCCATTATTCCTTCTCTAATTACCGTTTCCATTAGTTTACACACAACACTTGTCAAACTGACTGGTCTATAATTTCCTGGGTCATTTCTCTTCCCTTCTTAAAATAGCTGTTATGTTCGCCTCTCTCCAGTCCATTGGGATTTGTCCTGTATTAAAAGATACCTCAAATAACATTTTTAATGGCACTACTAATATAAGAACATAAGAACATAAGAAAATGGAAGTCTGCAGAAAGCCGATTGGCCTAAGCAAGGCAGATCCCTGTCCCACACAATCCCAATTCAATTACAAAGCCCAATTATAGGCTCAACACTCTAATACCCTGAGGATCATCTTACCAAAACGGTTAGAGATTAACGCAGGATTATGGGGGTCTGCAGAGCGCTGATTGGCCCAACCCGGCTGATCCCCCTTCACACCCAACCCTTCTCGTCCATATGCTTATCCAATTTTATCTTAAAGCTCCCTACAGTTTTAGATTCCACTATAGCACTTGGTAGTCCATTCCACCCATCTACAACTCTGTTACCAAACCAATATTTGCCTATATCTTTTCTAAAACGAAATTTATCTAATTTGAAACCATTGGTGCGAGTTCTTTCGCTATCACTGAGCTTTAGTACATTTGTCATGTCCCCTTTGTTAATCCCACTAACCCACTTGAACACCTCTATCATATCCCCTCTAACTCTGTGTCTCTCTAATGAATGTAAACCTAATTTCTTCAACCTTTCTTCATACGGAAGATTTCTATTATGGATCATTTTTGTCATTCTACGCTGTACTCTCTCCAATGAATCTATGTCCATTCTGTAATAAGGACACCAAAATTGGACAGCATAATCCATATGGGGTCTCACTAATGACAAGTAAAGTTTTAAGATAACATCAGCAGTTCTGTTACTCACACTCCTAGAGATGAACCCGAGAACCCTGTTTGCCCTATTACGAACGCTTATACACTGTTTTCTAGGCTTCAAATCATTGCTAACAAACACACCTAGATTTTTCTCGCAGTCTGAATTTTCTAATTCTAAATTAACTAGTTTATATTTAACATGTGTTTGCATCTTCCCTATCTTTAATACCTTGCATTTGTCAATGTTAAACTTCATCTGCCAATTTACTGACCATTCATGTAAGGTATCTAGATCCCTTTGGAGGCACTCTATATCGCTATCTGAATCAATTGATCTCCCCATTTTAGTATCGTCTGCAAATTTACTTATCCTACTAGTTATACCTAAATCTAGGTCATTTATGTATATAAGAAACAACAGGGGACCTAATACCGATCCCCGGGGGACACCACTTTTGACTGATCCCCACTCTGACTTGGTACCATTTATGCTGATTCTCTGTTTCCTACCAATTAGCCATGACCTAATCCATCCCAACAACGATCCTCCTATTCCATGTGCCTCAACCATTCTCATCAATCTCTCATGAGGGATTCTGTCGAAAGCTTTACTGAAATCTAAATAAATAATATCATATGACTTGTCACTATCTACTGCTTCATATACCTCTGAGAAAAAGCTAAGCAAATTAGTAAGGCAAGAACGTCCCTGAGTGAATCCATGCTGAGAAGAATTTATTAAGTTAAATTTTTCTAAGTGGCTTCTAATTTTCCTAGCAATAATAGACTCTAGCAACTTTCCTATGATTGATTTGAGATAGCATTGGATGCTATCGATTTATCACCTTTTTTGAAGATCGGAACTACATTTGCAAGCTTTCAAGCTTCTGGAACTAAACCTGTTTCTAATGACTTGTTAAATAGAAATGTTAATGGGTAACTTAACTGATCTCTGCATTCTTTTAATACTCTAGCATATACCTCGTCAGGACCAGGCGATTTTTGAGGTTTCAGTCTGTCAATTTCCTTAAGCACATCATTTCTACTTATACTAACTGTACTTAACATATTTTCTATACTATCACTATATACCATATTGACCTCTGGAATCTGTGCCAAATTTTCATTAGTGAAAACGGAAAGAAACTGACTATTTAATGTACTGCACATTTCTAAATCATTTTCTGTTATTTCTCCTATTGAAGTTTTTAGGGGGCCTATTACATCTCTAACTTTAGATTTATATAGTTGGTAAAAAGCTTTAGGGTTATTTTTTGAGTCACGGGCTATCCTTATTTCATAATTTCTTTTTGCTTTGCTGATTTCCTTTTTGACCTGTCTTGATAGAGTCTGATAGTATATATGCAAATGATTTTTGCCTTTCTTTATTTTTCTATATATTCCTTTCTTTTTTCCTATAAGATCTATTAGCTTATTAGTCATCCATTTTGGTTGGTTCTGTGGCGATCTAAATCTTCTTTTAGGGATATATTTATTTTGAGCATTGTGGAGTGAAGCAATAAACTGGTTATATGTAGGTGGCAAGTTTAACTCTGGCATATCCTGACTTAATTGCTTAACAATAGGGTCCACCCTTAACACTAGATTAGCGGGCTAGCGGTTTATTTATATGTACCGCCCAGCGGGGTGTTTTTAGCCAAAATAGGGCTATTTACGTGATCATTTTCATGCCTAAATAAGTCCCAGAACGTAAAACAAGTATCTATCCCTGAAAGGGCATAAACAGAGCTTTCCATTGACACCATAACGATCCTTTTATGATGGCTAGTTTTCTTGCAACAACCACGCAACAGGAGAGCAAAAAGCATGTAATTCGGCACTTTCCCCATACAATTCCGTATATAGCGAGTGAGAGAGGGAGGGAGGAGGTGGGATTCGTGTCAGTAGGTTCGCCGCGGTGGTCTGGAGCAGTCATACGCTCGCTACTCTCCTGCCACCACTTGTCTCTCTCTCTCAGCAACATTACGTGCTGAAATTGCCACACGACCTATGTCGAGCGCCGCCAGATAGTCCAGATTTATTATACTCGACTTATGTTGCGCGCCTCTAGTTAAGGGTTAAGTCTCTTCTTAGCCCACCATAATCGGCTTTTCTGAAATCTGGGATAAGTGTCGTATTCTCTTTAGCATTCCCTGTCCATTGTATATTAAAATAAATAGATTTATGATCGCTATTTCCTAGGTGGTCACCAATCTCTACATCATTTATCATATGTTCATTGTTACTGAAAACTAAATCAAGAATATTAATACCTCTAGTCGGCGTATCTATGAATTGAAATAAAAAACTATCTTGTACTACCTCAATAAACTCTACTGAATCGGAGTCGCCTATTTGGTGCTGCCAATCAATGTTCGGAAAATTAAAATCCCCCATAATGCACACATTGGTAAACCTTGATGCTATTTTAATTTCCTCCCATAACGATGTTCCGCCATTTCTACTCATATTAGGCGGTCTATATAACTCCAATAACTATGGTCTCACTACCTTCGTTAACCTCTACCCAAACACTTTCATTATAATTATTTAGTCTAATACCTGATTTAATACAGCTTTTTAATGTACTGACAAACACTGCTATACCCCCGCCCCTCCTACTTGTTCGGTCATATTTAAACAAACTATATCCTGGAATATCAAATTCTGCTAAAAAATGCCTAGATTCTGTATTAATCCACGTTTCAGTTAGCGCTATTATGTCTATATTTTCTGTGCTAACGAGTGCTCTAAGTTCGTTCATTTTGTTACATAAACTCCTACAATTTGTATAATATACCCTCAACCTATTACTTTTATTTGCAACTAATTTTCTATTGTGTTTAGCTAACTTATTATTTCCTGTTGAACTACTAGCTCTAGACGGAAATTCTACTCTATCAGTATTCTCATCTTTACTATCAGTTACATGTGTAGTGTTATCGATACTACTATTACACATCACTATATTCGCACTATCTTGACTGATTATTTCTATTTTACTCACTGGTTTGTCACATGAAGTACCTGCTCCATATGGAGACAGTATTTTACTTACACACCCAGTTTTTTTTAACGAAACCCCGCAACAATCTTGTCCAGTGAGCTGGCCAAGGTCGAAACTCCTAGTCGAGAAAAATGTACTCCATCCTGGGCATACAGTTCATCCTTACCATAGAAGTGGGTCCAGTTATCTAGGAATGGTATTGACTTTGCCTTGCAATATTTCTCCAGCCGGCTATTTACACCAATAGCCCTAGAGGACCATTCCTTCCGTACCCCTCTTCTTGGTAGGATACTGTGTACCACAGGAAATCCACCCTTCTCCTTGATCCTCTCCAGCATTTCCTGGTACTTGGTCAGCAACTCCTCAGTCCTGCATCTCCATATGTCATTGGACCCCGCGTTGATGAAGATGATGGGGTCCTCCCCACCCACTTCTAGGACACCATCCACCTTCTCTGCCACCCTCCCGACTCCGGCTCCAGGTAGGCAGACAACTTTACTAACATGAGTGTTAGTAGCCCCGTCAAGGTACCTAACCATTGAATCACCGACAATGAACTTAGTTTTTTTCCGTCGTCGGCGTGTAGCAGGAGTTGTAGCAGCAACAGCAGCAGACTCCCCCCCCCCCCCCCCCCCCTCCCCTCTCACTGCCTCGATGATCGCCACTTCCTCGCCATCACTCTCATCAGCCAAGGTGCTGAAGTTGTTGTGGGTCTTGAGTGGCTGCCTATTCAGCTTGCAGGCCGTTGCACTAGTTGACACCACTTTCCAAGGGGCTTCACGATCCCTGGGAACACTTCCGGTAGCCTCACACTTCTTCTCCGCCATAGCTAGTCTCAAGGCCAAATTTTCATCTTTGAGACACTGAATCTCCTGCTCCACACTCTCCAGTCTTTCTTGCAAAGCAAGACAAAGCTGGAGAGTATGGGAGGAGACAGCAGACTCTTCAACAACAGCCATCACTAAGAAAGTTCACTAGGACCTCACTAAGGGTAAACAGGTTCACTAGCGGTCACTGGGGACGTCCCACTGGTCAAGGGTCAGAGGGCAACTGAAAAATATCTCACCTCTTTCCTTTATGATTCTTGGATGTATCCCATCCGGTCCCGGGAACTTACTTCTGTTCATTTTTTTCTATAGCCCTTCTTATTCTAGCATGGGAAAACTCTATTAGTTCTGGTGCCGGTACCTGTTTGATGGGAATAGTAGGCACTGCATCATCTGACTCCACTGTTAGTACCTCCCCAAAGTATTTCCCAAGCACCTCTGCTTTCTCTATCTATCTATCTATCTATTGCCTGACGCCGTGATCCCCGAAGGGGTGGTCACGAACAAACCGCCCCCATGCACCTCTGTCCCCAGTCAGTCGACGCCCCTCCCCCCAACCAGCACCGCCTTCGTTCATGTAGTTCCTCACTCCATCCTTCCACCTCATATTCGGTCTACCTCTCCCCCTCTGTCCCTCCACCTCGCTCTCGTACACCCTCTTAGTCATTCTCTCGCTTTCCATACGTTCCATATGGCCGAACCATCTCAAGTTGTTCCTTTTCACACTTTCCAGCACATCTACCTCCACACCACACCTCCTTCTTACTTCCTCATTAGTCTGTCTATCCCTCCATGTAACTCCGCACGCACTCCTTAAGTAATTCATTTCCACTGCTCTCACTCTTGGTCTGAGTCTCTCAACCAACGTCCATGCTTCGCTTCCGTAAGTCAGTGTCGGGATTACCACACTGTCATGCAAGGACTTCTTCACTTCCATACTGACCACCCTATTTCTTGTTACTGCTTTTAGCGTTCCTACAACCCTCTTCCCCTGTTGTACCCTCTCCCGCACCTCTTCATCCATAGTCCCATCTTTACTCAACACACTGCCCAGATACTTAAAAGAGTTGACGATCTCCATAGCCTGACCGTTCAGCTTCACCTCACACTCTGTGACTTCACCCCTTTCGAAGACCATAACCTTGCTCTTCCCCGTATTTACCTTCAAATTCCGTTTTTCGCACACTGTTCCAAACTCATTTACCAGACCCTGCAACTCCCATTCATTATCACTCATCAGAACTGTATCATCCGCAAACAGCAGTATAGGTAGCTTCCACTCAATTCCCTCCCTTTTCAGCGATACACCAACATCCACTGCTCTTGATAGTATTTCTTTCATAACTCCATCCATATATACAGTAAACAACCACGGGGACATCACACACCCCTGTTTCAAACCAACATTCAGGTCAAAGAACTCGCTCTGCTCACTCTCCACACGTACTGCCGCCTTTGCACCCTCATACATGCTCTTCACTGCTTTCAGCAACTTGCCCTCTACTCCGTATATTCTAAGTACTTTCCACAAACCTTCTCTATCCACTCTGTCATAGGCCTTCTCCAAGCCCATAAAGGCAACATACACCTTTTGTTTCTTCTCCAGATACTTCTCCACAACACAATACAGGGTAAAAATCTGATCTACACATCCTCTTCCCTTCCTAAAACCTCCCTGCTCGTCGCCTATCCATTTCTCCGTTCTCACTCTCACTCTCTCAATCACTACCCTACTGTATACCTTCCCTACTACGCTTAGAAGACATATTCCTCGGTGGTTACCACACACTCCTCTTTCCCCTTTGCCCTTATATAGGGGGACTATTATGCCAGTCTTCCAGTCATCGGGTGCACTCCCCTTCTCCCATGCTAGTTTGCACATTTTCCATACCCATTCTATCACTATCTCACCACCATACCTCAACATTTCCCCACACACTCCATCTGTTCCTGGTGCTTTCCCCAACTTCACTCTTTTCATGGCTTCCCACACTTCTGACCTCCTGATCCCCACCTCCTCCTCCACTACTTCTCTTCTTCTCCCTCCAATACCATATCCAGCTATGTTTGCTGGCTCTTCATTCCTTTCATTTAGCAACTCACTGAAGTACTGACTCCATCTTTCGACTCTCTCTTGCTTCTCGGCTAGCATTATCCCATTCTTATCTTTCACACCCTTACTGTTTCCCTTGCTACCTTCCCTAACTTTCTTGACTTCTTTCCAGAACAGTTTCTTACTCTCCCTCCATTTTACACTCAGATTCCTTCCAAATTCCTCATCTACTCTTCTCTTACTTTCCTTCACTACTCTCTTCACCACCCTCTTACTCTCCACGTACCTCGCTCGTTTCTGGGAATCTTCATTCCCTCTACTACCCAACCACTCTCTATATGCTTTCTTCTTTTCTTCCACAGCTATTCTTACCTCTTCTGTCCACCATGCTGTACCTTTCACTCCCCTCCCTCTTCTCCTCACTCCACACACCTCCTCACATGCTGCACAGATCTCATCCTTAAACACCTTGCTCATCTCCTCCACTTCCTCCATAACTTCCAGGTCGAACCTCTGCTTTCTCCTTATCAGTTTATGCTCTATTCCTACCATCCAATTCTCCTATCAGTTCTGGGATACCTACTCTTCTTGTTAACTTTTCCTGGATGTACTTCCAGAATATTTTTGGATTATCCTTCACGTTTTTTGCAATCTCTCTCTCCCTCTCCTTCACCCCCCTCCTTGTCTCCCACCTTATTTTATTGTTTATTTGTCTACGTTCCAAATCCACTTCTTTAGCTTCTATACTAGTCCCCTGTTCTGTTTTAACACTTTTAGTCTATCCCACAATTGTTTCTTTCTTCTTATCAGTGTCCAAAGCTTTCTTTTCTTTGGTAATTCTGGGTTCGTTCTTTTCCTCAATTTTATTTTATCTTTATATTCCCTTACTGGTACACATTTGGATATAGCATTAATAATAATAATAATAATAATAATAATAATAATACTTGATTTCAGACTCACACAGTACAGAGGGGACCATACTGGGGTCCATATATACCTTACAGTAACATAACTATATATAAGCTACTGTACATAGGCTACATAAAATAAACAGAAATTAAATAATACCCAGCTTGCTATCATGTAGTTCACAGCACTGCCTCAACCAAAAACAGTGGTCATCAAACTACTGTGTTACCAAAACCACTGTCCTAATTGTGTATAGTACCATGCCTCACATCATTTAACTTCCGGTACAGTATGTTGCTACAGTACAGTATAGGAATATCGGTACTGTACTGCACTATGAGGTTCAGTACCGGTATGCTAATTCTGTAGAGTAGCAGACCTGAAATCATTACTTAAGGTTAAATATAGAGCAACTTCCTTCAGTGTGCCTGGATCCTAGAGGTGTACACTATGCTTGGAGTTTGTAGCATTTTAGTGATACTGTTCTCAGAAGTGTTAAGGCGCTGAATAAATTTATATGTTAGCTTTCTAATGAGTGATTGGTAACAGTGTAAGTTCATATAGGCACATAGCGTACTTGTACTCTCATATTTTGAGAGCCCCAGAAACATTTTCATGATATTGTGATATGAGATACTTAGTCTATTCACTGTCATTTTCTTATAGTTCCACCATAGTTGTGCTGTATACATTGGTGAGCAGTAGGAGTTGAACAATGTTATTTTTGTATCCCATGTGCACATATGAAATTGTTTTAATATTGAATTTCCCTGCATGTAAAGTTGCCTTCACTGATAACCCATATCCTCATCATCTGAGCGATCACTTGAAATATAGTGTCCTAGATACTTTACTTTACTTACTTCTTCTATAATTTCTTCATACAAATGGAATTTGGATAGCCTTGATTTCAATAGAAGGTAGATTTAAATATTATGATACTGTATTGCTCTTTATAGGATTAAATTTGACTGAATGTTCGATTCCAAATGCTCCATTTTGACTCTAATCTTCCTCCACATTCCTTCAGCGTCTTCACCGTTCAAGTATTCCTCCCAGTCAATGTCCAAACACCTTCTCAGCATCTCATAATCTGCTCTATCATACATATATATTTTTGTATTGCTTCTATTATCCCTCTCGGTTTTAATATTGCAACTAAAACTTATACAGGCATGGTCACTACGACCTATAGGGCTATCCACATTGACATGTTCTACTATATCCTCCTCATTGCTAAAAATCAAATCAAGTACACTCCCCTGCGTCCCATCTATATAATCTTGTCATCTCTGTAATATGTTGCGTTAAAAAACAATCTCTCACTTTCTCTATAAACTTGTTTTCCAGGCTACACTGTCCCGCTGGAGTAGTACAATTTGCCCAGTTGATCCTTGGCACAGAATTAAGGCCAGTCCTCACCCAGTGGAGAGGTGTAGGAATAAGATTTTACACCATACCCGAAAGAGGATTTATGGAGCTCCGATCTTACTCTCAACCATCTAAACAATTTTACCAACACACCTAAACTTCGTCAGATGCAGGAATAGCCTCCCGATAATATTAAGCCCTGGCGGGGGCTTGAACTCGGGACTCTTGGGTTGTGAGGCAAACACTTTACCAATTAGACCAATTGAGGTATCCCACTTGGCCTGGTCAGCTCAAGGTATTTCCGCATCCGGTTCTGTTTATGGCTACCCTATTTTCACTGACTTTACAGAGGTACCTAAGTTGATGATAAACGCTGATTCCTAAGTTGGAAATCGCAATCAGATTGTCTCACGTTATTTGAAAACGTAGCATAACACATATTAAACGTAAAATAGGCGCATATGAATAAGTATTAGCAATATTAATTGGATAATGACGATTTTAAGCGGGAATGAACCAAAATATGCTTGCTTGACGAGCACTGTCAAATATCAATGGCGCACGCTTGCTGGTTTAAACAGTAGGCTTCCTATGATTTGGATTTCATCATATAGGCTAATGGTGGCTCCTTCACATGCTCTTCCACATAAAGGCAGGACACCACAATATAGAATGCTTAATATTCTCCACCGAAGCCTTAATTACAAAGGTCACATTGCATATTCACTCCAATATTGGTTTTTTATCTGTTGTGTAAAGTAGTCCCAGATTGAAGTATTCCTGACTGTACACAAAGAAGGAGAATAAACAGTTCTTATGTGTGTTGGTCCGCTTTTGACTGCCGTACAGTGTTTACGTCCGTTTATCGTCGGTCACCCTTTGTTCACTAGCGAAATTGGACTATGTTAATTGCCCTCTTGTGTGTGGTGTTGTGCTCAGTGCATGATGGGCAGGAAGTGGTCTCGTCGTCAAGTGCGTCCGCGGCCAGTCGACAAGGAGGACTTTGTTTGCCGCCATTTGGTGGCGGTACTGGTGGAACCGGCGCTGTGATGTCGACTGGTGCCGGAGTTGCAGTTGATGGAGTCCTCTGCGCTTTCTACCAAGCGCGGCCGGTCATCAAGTGACACCTCTGATGACACCGGGGGCCCTGATACCATCGGTACCAAACGCCTTCATGCAGGGTCGCTCACACGTGGTCCCAGCTGTGCCGTGGACTCTGACTTGGCGGCTGAATGTGGCAGCGATGGGGTCCCTGCCGCCCATGTGCCTGGTGGCCTTGTGGTAGGGTGGTTCACTACTTATTTTAGGAGAAAGCTCGCCGTCCTGTGTTTCAGTGCCCGGCGGCTGTTTCAAAGGCCATCAATGAAGCACCATTTGGGAAGTATGTGATTGAAGGAGATGTTCGGGTTCCTAGGACGGGCGTTTCAGTGTGTTTGGGGCTACCATGGGGCTTCCTCGCCTCCCTTTCCATGCCCCCTGAGATGGTAAAGTTGGGTGATTGGTATGTCACCTGTAAAGTCTCGGCTTCTCCGGCTGGTGGCCTGTATGTCTACGGCAAGATAGGTCCTGTGGCAACATCCATCCAGAAGGAGGACCTATTGCAGTCCTTGAGGATTTTGGGGACTGCTCCGGCCGACATACTGGAAGTGCAAACGAATGCGGACTCAGGCTGAAGGGGGGGCTTTGGTTCCTTCGGCCTTTTGCCGCCTCTGCTTCTTGGGCTCTAAGTTGCCAGACAGAGTGGTACATGGGAATGTCAGTTTTTTGGGTGGAGCGGTATACATTCCCTCTATTCCGGTGTTACAACTGTCATAATTTTTCCCATGGGGTGGTGTCCTGCCGGAACAAAGTCTGGTGTGCGACTTGTAGTGGATATCATCCGGAGAAGGTAGAAGGGAAGGCGTGCCCTAATGGGGAGAGCTGTTTCTTTTGTGGTGGTTCGCACCGGGTGACATCGGGGGACTGCAGTGTTCTACAGGCGGCCTGGGACCTGCATGCTGAGTATCGTGGTGGCCACCTTCGCTTGGAAGAGATGAATGGGAAGCTTCGAGACCTCAACCCTAGGCGTGGTGCTAGGACGCCTGCCCCGTCTCTGCTGGTGGAGGACCGGCGGTTGCCGAAGAGGATGGTGCAAGCTGCTGATCGTAATCGCTATGAAATTTTGGGTGATGAATTGGACTCGGAGGAGGTCCTGCCGGCTGAGGGGGTACAAGATCTGGGGGTCACTGTTCGGCCTCTGTCCCCTGCCGCTGTGGTGATTCGTCGGGCTCAGTCACCTAGTCCCCGGCTCCAACGCTCTCCCCGCGCCCGTTATGGTGGTTGCCCTGTCCCCTGCCCGCCTCCCGTTCTGGAAGTTGACTCCGTTGATGCTGCTCTTCAGTCCATGCCCCCCGACAGAGGTGACCCTGAGGATTGCCCCCCTGGGTCTGTCCCTTTCTCAACGCCCTCCGTCGACTGTCGTATGCTGCCTGTGCTGCCCCTCGCCCATCTATGACTGGTGATTCCATCCGTAGACTGCTACTGGACGCCCTGGATTGGCTTGATAAGGGTACCTCCCTTCGTGATATTGCTATGGCCCTTGTTCCTCAGCTGCTAGGACTTTGGTTAGCAGCCTGAGGTCCTCTTGCTCCTGGCCTATTGTTTGTAATTCGTTTGTGATAACTGGTGCATCACTTGTAATTAGCCCGCTGGGCAATTCCATTATAAACTTATTTGTTATATGGCCAGTGGAAGCGAGGTAGGGCCATAGCAGGTGGTCATACAGCCCGAGGTGCCCTTAAAAATCACAAAGAACCAAGAACCAAGTTCTTAGGTGTCCTCCTGCCTGTCAATACAATTCTCGTGGGTAACAGTTCCTGGCAGCAGCTATAGACATTATAAACCCGAGATGAACACTGCAAGCATGGACAATAACAGTCTAAACAGTGTGCAGGTGTTATAAGGCTGTTCTGAAGAGTTTGGAGATCAGTGGCGCCAGACACCCATAACAATGGCAGGCTCTCATTCACTCATTCTGCAACCTGGCAAGGTAAAACTGACAGGGGATGTTGCTGCTAATTGGATGGACTTTAAGGAGAGCTGGGCCTTTTATCAGCATGTACACAGTACAAGTAGCCACTCTACTTAGCATAATGGGTAAGGAATGCAGACAAGTATTAAAGAATTTGCCCATTTCTAATGAAGAAAGAAGAGATACAGCTACAATCATAGAGAAACTATATGCACATTTTCAGCCAAAGAAGAATGTTATATACAAGAGGTACATTTTTAACTATAGAATACAAGGCACAGATGAAAAGTTTGACAGATTCCTGGATGATCTTAGAGAACTGAGCTCCACATGTGAATATGGACAACTGCAAGACCTATTAGTGCGAAATAGGATTGTGTATGGCATCAGAGATAGCAGTATGAGAGTGCGACTGCTAAGGGAACCTGATTTGACTTTAGATAAGGCCATGTCCATGTGCCAAAGTACGGAGGTTTCGGGCCGCTACATTAGTTTCAACTCGGGGGATGATGAAGATCTGGACTTAGAGGACTAACAAGACCTGCGTCCAGTATCGCCGTAAGGTTCCGTTAAGGTAAGGTAATGAAAACCATGGATCGAAGTGATGTTGAAACAATACAGTTTACAAAGAATGCTAGAAAAGAGAGTGAATCTAGAAACAAGGATAAGGCTAGCTATAAAAGAAACTGTAATTATTGTGGAGGACAACACAGACAAGGGAACTGCACTGTGCTAAAACAGCTTCCCAGTAGCTGGGTGTGCTCAACCGACAACCGCCTCCAGGGGTTCTTTAACCCTGCACAGCTTCTTGCTCTGTTCAGGGGCACAGTGCGTCAATGTATTGGGTATTGTTCACACATGTGGGGGAAGATCCTCTCACACAGCATTTCTAGACAAATTAGAAAAGAAAGCCTTCCATCTTGATCATTAACTCACGTCCACTCACCAATTCTCTGTAGTCTCTCTTCGCCGCAATGTTGCATCTCTCTCACTATCTTACCGCTATTACAATAATCACTGTTTCTCAGAGCTCTGTCTGTGTTTACCACCTCCTCTTCGTAGAGCATGTAGCACCCGTCTTGCAACACAATCCCACCCCTACTCTGTGCAACTCTCCAACCCAAGAGAGAAACGTTATTCTTAGTCTTCTGTTTCAACAGCTGAGGTCTGGAACTCTACCAGAATCAGTCATTCCTTCTTCCTATGACTTACATAGCTTCAAACTCCGTGTGTCCAGGCATTTTGGCTCGAACGTTCCTTGATTTTGGCCCTGTCACTCTTTTCATTTATGGGGAAGGCACTCGCTACAGGCAGTTCTTCCCTTTGTCTCCCTCACTCACTTAGAAGGAAAACAAAACAAAAATCTAGCAACTACTATACTCAAGTTTCAGGCTACACACAGACCAGTGGACTGGTGAAAGCCTTGACCTAAGCTGGAGGGTTAGAGAACTTACTAGGTAGCACATACCAGTGCACTGACAATTTTTTTTTTTTCTATGTGAGTGAGGGAGGAGGCCAAAAAGCGCAGAATTGCCCTATAGCGAGTGCCTCCCCCATAGTTGATGAAAGATGTTGACAGGGCCCAAATCAAGGAGCACGATGCGCAGCCAAAATGCTCCTAGGACACACGGAGTTTGAAACAGATTTAAGGTCATAGGAAGAGGGAAAGGACTTGATTCGGGGAGGAGAAGTTTCAGAGCTCAGACTGGGGAGTAGAGAGAAAGTTTGATGAGTAACGTTTCACTCTTGGTGGGTTTTAGAGAGTTGCACAGAGTAGGGGTGGGATTGAGTTGCAAGACGGGTACCACGTGCCCTACGTAAAGGAGGGTGGTATGCACTGGGAAAGCTATGGAGGAACACTCGATTATTTATAGTAGCGATAGAATAGCGTGAGGAGAGATGCAACCATTGCGGCGGAGGGAGAGAGACGCGATTGCACGAGATGTTGGTGAGTGGACAGGGAGTAGTTAATGATTACGAAAGGCAGCTTCCTTTCAAATTTGTCTGAGGAGAGCGCGTGTGGAAGGAACCTCCCCACACAAGGTGATACAATACTCAATATAAGGAGTGCACTATGCCCTCTGTACAGAGCAAGAACGCTGTGTTGAGAGGAAAAGAACCCCCCTAAGGCAGTGGAGGCACACCCAGCTTCTGGGAGGCTGCCTTAGCAAGACTGGTAATATGGTCCTTCAAAATGAGAGATGATAGAAAAAGATACACCAAGAATATTGAGAGAAGATGAAGGGGTGATTTTTGTATTGTTGAAGAATAAGCGGTTAGTCCGCTAGGCGATCATGACGGGCTCGATAGCTGGAGAAATTGGGGTTTGAAAACAATTAAAGGTAACAAGGTTTTCTCTGCCCCAATTGGAGATAGTATTTAGATCAAAATTTATAGAGTCTCTATGGCTTCATTACGTTTGTCGTTAAGGGATTGCTGGCTGGGGCGTTCTGGAAAAACTTAATGGAATAGTGAAAGGTTGAGTCGTCTGCGTGATGAATGGATGGGAATTAAGGTACAGTTAAGGAGATCATTTATAAAAATTAGAAAGAGAATAGGAGTGATAGGCCAGAGCCCTGAGGAACACCAGAGTTTATATGGTGAGGAAGGGAACAATGGCCTAAACATCACAACCGCTCGCGCTTATGGACATGGCCGGAAAGGAACAGTTAGACCGGCCACCAAAGGCCACAGATGGAGGGATAGATACCGAAGGAGGGTTAGTTTAGAACAATTAAAGATTTGTGCCAGTACTCTATCGAAAGCTTTTCGATATGTCTAGTGCAGATAGAAACAAAGTCTCAACCGAAGTCCCGACAAGGAGGATGACCAAGAGTTAGTAAGATATGAACAAAGAAGATCACCAGTTAGAGCGACC